>OY744481.1:60639953-60798453 GCA_963556165.1 Tipula helvola | reverse complement strand
GCTCTGAATTTGTGGGCTATAGTTCAGTTGATTTCAAAAAAATTGAATTTTCCACGGAACCGTGTAGAAATATTCGACCGATCCAAATGGCCATTAGTATGACAATTACTGGTCTCAACGCCTATTGATAGAGCATAGAGGTATCAATCATCGAAATCGGAGCACATTTGCAGATTTTCGATTTTGGGCTCTGAATTTGTGGGCTATAGTTCAGTTGATTTTCAAAAAAATTGAATTTTCCACGGAACGTGTAGAAATATTCGACCGATCCAAATGGCCATTAGTATGACAATTACTGGTCTCAACGCCTATTGATAGAGCATAGAGGTATCAATCATCGAAATCGGAGCACATTTGCAGATTTTCGATTTTTGTGGCTCTGAATTTGTGGGCTATAGTTCAGTTGATTTTCAAAAAAATTGAATTTTCCACGGAACGTGTAGAAATATTCGACCGATCCAAATGGCCATTAGTATGACAATTACTGGTCTCAACGCCTATTGATAGAGCATAGAGGTATCAATCATCGAAATCGGAGCACATTTGCAGATTTTCGATTTTTGTGGCTCTGAATTTGTGGGCTATAGTTCAGTTGATTTTCAAAAAAATTGAATTTTCCACGGAACGTGTAGAAATATTCGACCGATCCAAATGGCCATTAGTATGACAATTACTGGTCTCAACGCCTATTGATAGAGCATAGAGGTATCAATCATCGAAATCGGAGCACATTTGCAGATTTTCGATTTTTGTGGCTCTGAATTTGTGGGCTATAGTTCAGTTGATTTTCAAAAAAATTGAATTTTCCACGGAACGTGTAGAAATATTCGACCGATCCAAATGGCCGTTAGTATGACAATTAAAGGTCTCAACGCCTATGGATAGAGGTATCAATCATCGAAATCGGAGCACATTTGCAGATTTTCGATTTTTGTGGCTCTGAATTTGTGGGCTATAGTTCAGTTGATTTTCAAAAAAATTGAATTTTCCACGGAACGTGTAGAAAAATTCGACTGATCCAAATGGCCGTTAGTATGACAATTAAAGGTCTCAACGCCTATTGATAGAGGTATCAATCATCGAAATCGGAGCACATTTGCAGATTTTCGATTTTTGTGGCTCTGAATTTGTGGGCTATAGTTCAGTTGATTTTCAAAAAAATTGAATTTTCCACGGAACGTGTAGAAATATTCGACTGATCCAAATGGCCGTTAGTATGACAATTACTGGTCTCAACGCCTATTGATAGAGCATAGAGGTATCAATCATCGAAATCGGAGCACATTTGCAGATTTTCGATTTTTGTGGCTCTGAATTTGTGGGCTATAGTTCAGTTGATTTTCAAAAAAATTGAATTTTCCACGGAACGTGTAGAAATATTCGACCGATCCAAATGGCCATTAGTATGACAATTACTGGTCTCAACGCCTATTGATAGAGCATAGAGGTATCAATCATCGAAATCGGAGCACATTTGCAGATTTTCGATTTTTGTGGCTCTGAATTTGTGGGCTATAGTTCAGTTGATTTTCAAAAAAATTGAATTTTCCACGGAACGTGTAGAAATATTCGACCGATCCAAATGGCCATTAGTATGACAATTACTGGTCTCAACGCCTATTGATAGAGCATAGAGGTATCAATCATCGAAATCGGAGCACATTTGCAGATTTTCGATTTTTGTGGCTCTGAATTTGTGGGCTATAGTTCAGTTGATTTTCAAAAAAATTGAATTTTCCACGGAACGTGTAGAAATATTCGACCGATCCAAATGGCCGTTAGTATGACAATTAAAGGTCTCAACGCCTATGGATAGAGGTATCAATCATCGAAATCGGAGCACATTTGCAGATTTTCGATTTTTGTGGCTCTGAATTTGTGGGCTATAGTTCAGTTGATTTTCAAAAAAATTGAATTTTCCACGGAACGTGTAGAAATATTCGACCGATCCAAATGGCCGTTAGTATGACAATTAAAGGTCTCAACGCCTATTGATAGAGGTATCAATCATCGAAATCGGAGCACATTTGCAGATTTTCGATTTTTGTGGCTCTGAATTTGTGGGCTATAGTTCAGTTGATTTTCAAAAAAATTGAATTTTCCACGGAACGTGTAGAAATATTCGACCGATCCAAATGGCCGTTAGTATGACAATTAAAGGTCTCAACGCCTATTGATGGAGGTATCAATCATCGAAATCGGAGCACATTTGCAGATTTTCGATTTTTGTGGCTCTGAATTTGTGGGCTATAGTTCAGTTGATTTTCAAAAAATTGAATTTTCCACGGAACGTGTAGAAATATTCGACCGATGCAAATGGCCGTCAGTATGACAATTACAGGTCTCAACGCCTATTGATAGAGGTATCAATCATCGAAATCGGAGCACATTTGCAGATTTTCGATTTTTGTGGCTCTGAATTTGTGGGCTATAGTTCAGTTGATTTTCAAAAAAATTGAATTTTCCACGGAACGTGTAGAAATATTCGACCGATCCAAATGGCCGTTGGTATGAGAATTACAGGTCTCAACGCCTATTGATGGAGGTATCAATCATCGAAATCGGAGCACATTTGCAGATTTTCGATTTTTGTGGCCCTGAATTTGTGGGCTATAGTTCAGTTGATTTTCAAAAAAATTGAATTTTCCACGGAACGTGTAGAAATATTCGACCGATCCAAATGGCCGTTAGTATGACAATTAAAGGTCTCAACGCCTATGGATAGAGGTATCAATCATCGAAATCGGAGCACATTTGCAGATTTTCGATTTTTGTGGCTCTGAATTTGTGGGCTATAGTTCAGTTGATTTTCAAAAAAATTGAATTTTCCACGGAACGTGTAGAAATATTCGACCGATCCAAATGGCCGTTAGTATGACAATTAAAGGTCTCAACGCCTATTGATAGAGGTATCAATCATCGAAATCGGAGCACATTTGCAGATTTTCGATTTTTGTGGCTCTGAATTTGTGGGCTATAGTTCAGTTGATTTTCAAAAAAATTGAATTTTCCACGGAACGTGTAGAAATATTCGACCGATCCAAATGGCCGTTAGTATGACAATTAAAGGTCTCAACGCCTATTGATGGAGGTATCAATCATCGAAATCGGAGCACATTTGCAGATTTTCGATTTTTGTGGCTCTGAATTTGTGGGCTATAGTTCAGTTGATTTTCAAAAAAATTGAATTTTCCACGGAACGTGTAGAAATATTCGACCGATGCAAATGGCCGTCAGTATGACAATTACAGGTCTCAACGCCTATTGATAGAGGTATCAATCATCGAAATCGGAGCACATTTGCAGATTTTCGATTTTTGTGGCTCTGAATTTGTGGGCTATAGTTCAGTTGATTTTCAAAAAAATTGAATTTTCCACGGAACGTGTAGAAATATTCGACCGATCCAAATGGCCGTTGGTATGACAATTACAGGTCTCAACGCCTATTGATGGAGGTATCAATCATCGAAATCGGAGCACATTTGCAGATTTTCGATTTTTGTGGCCCTGAATTTGTGGGCTATAGTTCAGTTGATTTTCAAAAAAATTGAATTTTCCACGGAACGTGTAGAAATATTCGACCGATCCAAATGGCCGTTAGTATGACAATTACAGGTCTCAACGCCTATTGATAGAGGTATCATTCATCGAAATCAGAGCACATTTGCAGATTTTCGATTTTTGTGGCTCTGAATTTGTGGGCTATAGTTCAGTTGATTTTCAAAAAAATTGAATTTTCCACGGAACGTGTAGAAATATTCGACCGATCCAAATGGCCGTTAGTATGACAATTACAGGTCTCAACGCCTATTGATAGAGGTATCAATCATCGAAATCAGAGCACATTTGCAGATTTTCGATTTTTGTGGCTTCGAATTTGTGGGCTATAGTTCAGTTGATTTTCAAAAAAATTGAATTTTCCACGGAACGTGTAGAAATATTCGACCGATCCAAATGGCCGTTAGTATGACAATTACAGGTCTCAACGCCTATTGATAGAGGTATCATTCATCGAAATCAGAGCACATTTGCAGATTTTCGATTTTTGTGGCTCTGAATTTGTGGGCTATAGTTCAGTTGATTTTCAAAAAAATTGAATTTTCCACGGAACGTGTAGAAATATTCGACTGATCCAAATGGCCGTTAGTATGACAATTACAGGTCTCAACGCCTATTGATGGAGGTATCAATCACCGAAATCGGAACACATTAGCAGATTTTCGATTTTTGTGGCTCTGAATTTGTGGGCTATAGTTCAGTTGATTTTCAAAAAAATTGAATTTTCCACGGAACGTGTAGAAATATTCGACCGATGCAAATGGCCGTCAGTATGACAATTACAGGTTTCAACGCCTATTGATAAAGGTATCAATCATCGAAATCGGATCACATTTGCAGATTTTCGATTTTTGTGGCTCTGAATTTGTGGGCTATAGTTCAGTTGATTTTCAAAAAAATTGAATTTTCCACGGAACGTGTAGAAATATTCGACCGATGCAAATGGCCGTCAGTATGACAATTACAGGTTTCAACGCCTATTGATAGAGGTATCAATCATCGAAATCGGAGCACATTTGCAGATTTTCGATTTTTGTGGCTCTGAATTTGTGGGCTATAGTTCAGTTGATTTTCAAAAAAATTGAATTTTCCACGGAACGTGTAGAAATATTCGACCGATGCAAATGGCCGTCAGTATGACAATTACAGGTTTCAACGCCTATTGATAGAGGTATCAATCATCGAAATCGGAGCACATTTGCAGATTTTCGATTTTTGTGGCTCTGAATTTGTGGGCTATAGTTCAGTTGATTTTCAAAAAAATTGAATTTTCCACGGAACGTGTAGAAATATTCGACCGATCCAAATGGCCGTTAGTATGACAATTAAAGGTCTCAACGCCTATTGATGGAGGTATCAATCATCGAAATCGGAGCACATTTGCAGATTTTCGACTTTTGTGGCTCTGAATTTGTGGGCTATAGTCCAGTTGATTTTCAAAAAAATTGAATTTTCCACGGAACGTGTAGAAATATTCGGCTGATCCAAATGGCCGTTGGCATGACAATTACAGGTTTTAACGCCTATTGATAGAGGTATCAATCATCGAAATCGGATCACATTTGCAGATGTTCGATTTTTGTGGCTCTGAATTTGTGGGCTACAGTTCAGTTGATTTTCAAAAAAATTGAATTTTCCACGGAACTTGTAGAAATATTCGACCGATCCAAATGGCCGTTAGTATGACAATTACAGGTCTCAACGCCTATTGATAGAGGTATCAATCATTGAAATCGGATCACATTTGCAGATGTTCGATTTTTGTGGCTCTGAATTTGTGGGCTATAGTCCAGTTGATTTTCAAGAAAATTGAATTTTCCACGAAACTTGTAGAAATATTCGACCGATCCAAATGGCCGTTAGTATGACAAATATAGGTCTCAACGCCTATTGATAGAGGTATCAATCATCGAAATCGGAGCACATTTGCAGATTTTCGACTTTTGTGGCTCTGAATTTGTGGGCTATAGTCCAGTTGATTTTCAAAAAAATTGAATTTTCCACGGAACGTGTAGAAATATTCGGCTGATCCAAATGGCCGTTGGCATGACAATTACAGGTCTCAACGCCTATTGATAGAGGTATCAATCATCGAAATCGGAGCACATTTGCAGATTTTCGATTTTTGTGGCTCTGAATTTGTGGGCTATAGTCCAGTTGATTTTCAAGAAAATTGAATTTTCCACGAAACGTGTAGAAATATTCGACCGATCCAAATGGCCGTTAGTATGACAATTATAGGTCTCAACGCCTATTGATAGAGGTATCAATCATCGAAATCGGAGCACATTTGCAGATTTTCGACTTTTGTGGCTCTGAATTTGTGGGCTATAGTCCAGTTGATTTTCAAAAAAATTGAATTTTCCACGGAACGTGTAGAAATATTCGGCTGATCCAAATGGCCGTTGGCATGACAATTACAGGTCTCAACGCCTATTGATAGAGGTATCAATCATCGAAATCGGAGCACATTTGCAGATTTTCGATTTTTGTGGCTCTGAATTTGTGGGCTATAGTCCAGTTGATTTTCAAGAAAATTGAATTTTCCACGAAACGTGTAGAAATATTCGACCGATCCAAATGGCCGTTAGTATGACAATTATAGGTCTCAACGCCTATTGATAGAGGTATCAATCATCGAAATCGGAGCACATTTGCAGATTTTCGATTTTTGTGGCTCTGAATTTGTGGGCTATAGTCCAGTTGATTTTCAAGAAAATTGAATTTTCCACGGAACGTGTAGAAATATTCGGCTGATCCAAATGGCCGTTGGCATGACAATTACAGGTTTTAACGCCTATTGATAGAGGTATCAATCATCGAAATCGGATCACATTTGCAGATGTTCGATTTTTGTGGCTCTGAATTTGTGGGCTATAGTTCAGTTGATTTTCAAAAAAATTGAATTTTCCACGGAACTTGTAGAAATATTCGACCGATCCAAATGGCCGTTAGTATGACAATTATAGGTCTCAACGCCTATTGATAGAGGTATCAATCATCGAAATCGGAGCACATTTGCAGATTTTCGATTTTTGTGGCTCTGAATTTGTGGGCTATAGTTCAGTTGATTTTCAAAAAAATTGAATTTTCCACGGAACGTGTAGAAATATTCGACCGATCCAAATGGCCGTTAGTATGACAATTACAGGTCTCAACGCCTATTGATAGAGGTATCAATCATCGAAATCGGAGCACATTTGCAGATTTTCGACTTTTGTGGCTCTGAATTTGTGGGCTATAGTTCAGTTGATTTTCAAAAAAATTGAATTTTCCACGGAACGTGTAGAAATATTTGACCGATCCAAATGGCCGTCAGTATGACAATTACAGGTCTCAACGCCTATTGATAGAGGTATCAATCATCGAAATCGGAGCACATTTGCAGATTTTCGATTTTTGTGGCTCTGAATTTGTGGGCTATAGTTCAGTTGATTTTCAAAAAAATTGAATTTTCCACGGAACGTGTAGAAATATTCGACCGATCCAAATGGCCGTTAGTATGACAATTACAGGTCTCAACGCCTATTGATAGAGGTATCAATCATCGAAATCGGAGCACATTTGCAGATTTTCGATTTTTGTGGCTCTGAATTTGTGGGCTATAGTCCAGTTGATTTTCAAAAAAATTGAATTTTCCACGGAACGTGTAGAAATATTCAACCGATCCAAATGGCCGTTAGTATGACAATTACAGGTCTCAACGCCTATTGATAGAGGTATCAATCATCGAAATCGGAGCACATTTGCAGATTTTCGATTTTTGTGGCTCTGAATTTGTGGGCTATAGTTCAGTTGATTTTCAAAAAAATTGAATTTTCCACGGAACGTGTAGAAATATTCGACCGATCCAAATGGCCGTTAGTATGACAATTACAGGTCTCAACGCCTATTGATGGAGGTATCAATCACCGAAATCGGTCAAATTAGCAGATTTTCGATTTTTGTGGCTCTGAATTTGTGGGCTATAGTTCAGTTGATTTTCAAAAAAATTGAATTTTCCACGGAACGTGTAGAAATATTTGACCGATCCAAATGGCCGTCAGTATGACAATTACAGGTCTCAACGCCTATTGATAGAGGTATCAATCATCGAAATCGGAGCACATTTGCAGATTTTCGATTTTTGTGGCTCTGAATTTGTGGGCTATAGTTCAGTTGATTTTCAAAAAAATTGAATTTTCCACGGAACGTGTAGAAATATTTGACCGATCCAAATGGCCGTCAGTATGACAATTACAGGTCTCAACGCCTATTGATAGAGGTATCAATCATCGAAATCGGAGCACATTTGCAGATTTTCGATTTTTGTGGCTCTGAATTTGTGGGCTATAGTTCAGTTGATTTTCAAAAAAATTGAATTTTCCACGGAACGTGTAGAAATATTCGACCGATCCAAATGGCCGTTAGTATGACAATTACAGGTCTCAACGCCTATTGATGGAGGTATCAATCATCGAAATCGGAGCACATTTGCAGATTTTCGATTTTTGTGGCTCTGAATTTGTGGGCTATAGTTCAGTTGATTTTCAAAAAAATTGAATTTTCCACGGAACGTGTAGAAATATTCGACCGATCCAAATGGCCGTTAGTATGACAATTACAGGTCTCAACGCCTATTGATGGAGGTATCAATCACCGAAATCGGTCAAATTAGCAGATTTTCGATTTTTGTGGCTCTGAATTTGTGGGCTATAGTTCAGTTGATTTTCAAAAAAATTGAATTTTCCACGGAACGTGTAGAAATATTTGACCGATCCAAATGGCCGTCAGTATGACAATTACAGGTCTCAACGCCTATTGATAGAGGTATCAATCATCGAAATCGGAGCACATTTGCAGATTTTCGATTTTTGTGGCTCTGAATTTGTGGGCTATAGTTCAGTTGATTTTCAAAAAAATTGAATTTTCCACGGAACGTGTAGAAATATTTGACCGATCCAAATGGCCGTCAGTATGACAATTACAGGTCTCAACGCCTATTGATAGAGGTATCAATCATCGAAATCGGAGCACATTTGCAGATTTTCGATTTTTATGGCTCTGAATTTGTGGGCTATAGTTCAGTTGATTTTCAAAAAAATTGAATTTTCCACGGAACGTGTAGAAATATTCGACCGATCCAAATGGCCGTTAGTATGACAATTACAGGTCTCAACGCCTATTGATGGAGGTATCAATCACCGAAATCGGTCAAATTAGCAGATTTTCGATTTTTGTGGCTCTGAATTTGTGGGCTATAGTTCAGTTGATTTTCAAAAAAATTGAATTTTCCACGGAACGTGTAGAAATATTCGACCGATCCAAATGGCCGTTAGTATGACAATTACAGGTCTCAACGCCTATTGATAGAGGTATCAATCATCGAAATCGGAGCACATTTGCAGATTTTCGATTTTTGTGGCTCTGAATTTGTGGGCTATAGTTCAGTTGATTTTCAAAAAAATTGAATTTTCCACGGAACGTGTAGAAATATTCGACCGATCCAAATGGCCGTTAGTATGACAATTACAGGTCTCAACGCCTATTGATGGAGGTATCAATCACCGAAATCGGTCAAATTAGCAGATTTTCGATTTTTGTGGCTCTGAATTTGTGGGCTATAGTTCAGTTGATTTTCAAAAAAATTGAATTTTCCACGGAACGTGTAGAAATATTTGACCGATCCAAATGGCCGTCAGTATGACAATTACAGGTCTCAACGCCTATTGATAGAGGTATCAATCATCGAAATCGGAGCACATTTGCAGATTTTCGATTTTTGTGGCTCTGAATTTGTGGGCTATAGTTCAGTTGATTTTCAAAAAAATTGAATTTTCCACGGAACGTGTAGAAATATTCGACCGATCCAAATGGCCGTTAGTATGACAATTACAGGTCTCAACGCCTATTGATAGAGGTATCAATCATCGAAATCGGAGCACATTTGCAGATTTTCGATTTTTGTGGCTCTGAATTTGTGGGCTATAGTCCAGTTGATTTTCAAAAAAATTGAATTTTCCACGGAACGTGTAGAAATATTCAACCGATCCAAATGGCCGTTAGTATGACAATTACAGGTCTCAACGCCTATTGATAGAGGTATCAATCATCGAAATCGGAGCACATTTGCAGATTTTCGATTTTTGTGGCTCTGAATTTGTGGGCTATAGTTCAGTTGATTTTCAAAAAAATTGAATTTTCCACGGAACGTGTAGAAATATTCGACCGATCCAAATGGCCGTTAGTATGACAATTACAGGTCTCAACGCCTATTGATGGAGGTATCAATCACCGAAATCGGTCAAATTAGCAGATTTTCGATTTTTGTGGCTCTGAATTTGTGGGCTATAGTTCAGTTGATTTTCAAAAAAATTGAATTTTCCACGGAACGTGTAGAAATATTTGACCGATCCAAATGGCCGTCAGTATGACAATTACAGGTCTCAACGCCTATTGATAGAGGTATCAATCATCGAAATCGGAGCACATTTGCAGATTTTCGATTTTTGTGGCTCTGAATTTGTGGGCTATAGTCCAGTTGATTTTCAAAAAAATTGAATTTTCCACGGAACGTGTAGAAATATTCAACCGATCCAAATGGCCGTTAGTATGACAATTACAGGTCTCAACGCCTATTGATAGAGGTATCAATCATCGAAATCGGAGCACATTTGCAGATTTTCGATTTTTGTGGCTCTGAATTTGTGGGCTATAGTTCAGTTGATTTTCAAAAAAATTGAATTTTCCACGGAACGTGTAGAAATATTCGACCGATCCAAATGGCCGTTAGTATGACAATTACAGGTCTCAACGCCTATTGATGGAGGTATCAATCACCGAAATCGGTCAAATTAGCAGATTTTCGATTTTTGTGGCTCTGAATTTGTGGGCTATAGTTCAGTTGATTTTCAAAAAAATTGAATTTTCCACGGAACGTGTAGAAATATTTGACCGATCCAAATGGCCGTCAGTATGACAATTACAGGTCTCAACGCCTATTGATAGAGGTATCAATCATCGAAATCGGAGCACATTTGCAGATTTTCGATTTTTGTGGCTCTGAATTTGTGGGCTATAGTTCAGTTGATTTTCAAAAAAATTGAATTTTCCACGGAACGTGTAGAAATATTTGACCGATCCAAATGGCCGTCAGTATGACAATTACAGGTCTCAACGCCTATTGATAGAGGTATCAATCATCGAAATCGGAGCACATTTGCAGATTTTCGATTTTTGTGGCTCTGAATTTGTGGGCTATAGTTCAGTTGATTTTCAAAAAAATTGAATTTTCCACGGAACGTGTAGAAATATTCGACCGATCCAAATGGCCGTTAGTATGACAATTACAGGTCTCAACGCCTATTGATGGAGGTATCAATCATCGAAATCGGAGCACATTTGCAGATTTTCGATTTTTGTGGCTCTGAATTTGTGGGCTATAGTTCAGTTGATTTTCAAAAAAATTGAATTTTCCACGGAACGTGTAGAAATATTCGACCGATCCAAATGGCCGTTAGTATGACAATTACAGGTCTCAACGCCTATTGATGGAGGTATCAATCACCGAAATCGGTCAAATTAGCAGATTTTCGATTTTTGTGGCTCTGAATTTGTGGGCTATAGTTCAGTTGATTTTCAAAAAAATTGAATTTTCCACGGAACGTGTAGAAATATTTGACCGATCCAAATGGCCGTCAGTATGACAATTACAGGTCTCAACGCCTATTGATAGAGGTATCAATCATCGAAATCGGAGCACATTTGCAGATTTTCGATTTTTATGGCTCTGAATTTGTGGGCTATAGTTCAGTTGATTTTCAAAAAAATTGAATTTTCCACGGAACGTGTAGAAATATTCGACCGATCCAAATGGCCGTTAGTATGACAATTACAGGTCTCAACGCCTATTGATGGAGGTATCAATCACCGAAATCGGTCAAATTAGCAGATTTTCGATTTTTGTGGCTCTGAATTTGTGGGCTATAGTTCAGTTGATTTTCAAAAAAATTGAATTTTCCACGGAACGTGTAGAAATATTCGACCGATCCAAATGGCCGTTAGTATGACAATTACAGGTCTCAACGCCTATTGATAGAGGTATCAATCATCGAAATCGGAGCACATTTGCAGATTTTCGATTTTTGTGGCTCTGAATTTGTGGGCTATAGTTCAGTTGATTTTCAAAAAAATTGAATTTTCCACGGAACGTGTAGAAATATTCGACCGATCCAAATGGCCGTTAGTATGACAATTACAGGTCTCAACGCCTATTGATGGAGGTATCAATCACCGAAATCGGTCAAATTAGCAGATTTTCGATTTTTGTGGCTCTGAATTTGTGGGCTATAGTTCAGTTGATTTTCAAAAAAATTGAATTTTCCACGGAACGTGTAGAAATATTTGACCGATCCAAATGGCCGTCAGTATGACAATTACAGGTCTCAACGCCTATTGATAGAGGTATCAATCATCGAAATCGGAGCACATTTGCAGATTTTCGATTTTTGTGGCTCTGAATTTGTGGGCTATAGTTCAGTTGATTTTCAAAAAAATTGAATTTTCCACGGAACGTGTAGAAATATTCGACCGATCCAAATGGCCGTTAGTATGACAATTACAGGTCTCAACGCCTATTGATAGAGGTATCAATCATCGAAATCGGAGCACATTTGCAGATTTTCGATTTTTGTGGCTCTGAATTTGTGGGCTATAGTCCAGTTGATTTTCAAAAAAATTGAATTTTCCACGGAACGTGTAGAAATATTCAACCGATCCAAATGGCCGTTAGTATGACAATTACAGGTCTCAACGCCTATTGATAGAGGTATCAATCATCGAAATCGGAGCACATTTGCAGATTTTCGATTTTTGTGGCTCTGAATTTGTGGGCTATAGTTCAGTTGATTTTCAAAAAAATTGAATTTTCCACGGAACGTGTAGAAATATTCGACCGATCCAAATGGCCGTTAGTATGACAATTACAGGTCTCAACGCCTATTGATGGAGGTATCAATCACCGAAATCGGTCAAATTAGCAGATTTTCGATTTTTGTGGCTCTGAATTTGTGGGCTATAGTTCAGTTGATTTTCAAAAAAATTGAATTTTCCACGGAACGTGTAGAAATATTTGACCGATCCAAATGGCCGTCAGTATGACAATTACAGGTCTCAACGCCTATTGATAGAGGTATCAATCATCGAAATCGGAGCACATTTGCAGATTTTCGATTTTTGTGGCTCTGAATTTGTGGGCTATAGTTCAGTTGATTTTCAAAAAAATTGAATTTTCCACGGAACGTGTAGAAATATTTGACCGATCCAAATGGCCGTCAGTATGACAATTACAGGTCTCAACGCCTATTGATAGAGGTATCAATCATCGAAATCGGAGCACATTTGCAGATTTTCGATTTTTGTGGCTCTGAATTTGTGGGCTATAGTTCAGTTGATTTTCAAAAAAATTGAATTTTCCACGGAACGTGTAGAAATATTCGACCGATCCAAATGGCCGTTAGTATGACAATTACAGGTCTCAACGCCTATTGATGGAGGTATCAATCATCGAAATCGGAGCACATTTGCAGATTTTCGATTTTTGTGGCTCTGAATTTGTGGGCTATAGTTCAGTTGATTTTCAAAAAAATTGAATTTTCCACGGAACGTGTAGAAATATTCGACCGATCCAAATGGCCGTTAGTATGACAATTACAGGTCTCAACGCCTATTGATGGAGGTATCAATCACCGAAATCGGTCAAATTAGCAGATTTTCGATTTTTGTGGCTCTGAATTTGTGGGCTATAGTTCAGTTGATTTTCAAAAAAATTGAATTTTCCACGGAACGTGTAGAAATATTTGACCGATCCAAATGGCCGTCAGTATGACAATTACAGGTCTCAACGCCTATTGATAGAGGTATCAATCATCGAAATCGGAGCACATTTGCAGATTTTCGATTTTTGTGGCTCTGAATTTGTGGGCTATAGTTCAGTTGATTTTCAAAAAAATTGAATTTTCCACGGAACGTGTAGAAATATTTGACCGATCCAAATGGCCGTCAGTATGACAATTACAGGTCTCAACGCCTATTGATAGAGGTATCAATCATCGAAATCGGAGCACATTTGCAGATTTTCGATTTTTGTGGCTCTGAATTTGTGGGCTATAGTTCAGTTGATTTTCAAAAAAATTGAATTTTCCACGGAACGTGTAGAAATATTCGACCGATCCAAATGGCCGTTAGTATGACAATTACAGGTCTCAACGCCTATTGATGGAGGTATCAATCACCGAAATCGGTCAAATTAGCAGATTTTCGATTTTTGTGGCTCTGAATTTGTGGGCTATAGTTCAGTTGATTTTCAAAAAAATTGAATTTTCCACGGAACGTGTAGAAATATTCGACCGATCCAAATGGCCGTTAGTATGACAATTACAGGTCTCAACGCCTATTGATAGAGGTATCAATCATCGAAATCGGAGCACATTTGCAGATTTTCGATTTTTGTGGCTCTGAATTTGTGGGCTATAGTTCAGTTGATTTTCAAAAAAATTGAATTTTCCACGGAACGTGTAGAAATATTTGACCGATCCAAATGGCCGTCAGTATGACAATTACAGGTCTCAACGCCTATTGATAGAGGTATCAATCATCGAAATCGGAGCACATTTGCAGATTTTCGATTTTTGTGGCTCTGAATTTGTGGGCTATAGTTCAGTTGATTTTCAAAAAAATTGAATTTTCCACGGAACGTGTAGAAATATTTGACCGATCCAAATGGCCGTCAGTATGACAATTACAGGTCTCAACGCCTATTGATAGAGGTATCAATCATCGAAATCGGAGCACATTTGCAGATTTTCGATTTTTGTGGCTCTGAATTTGTGGGCTATAGTTCAGTTGATTTTCAAAAAAATTGAATTTTCCACGGAACGTGTAGAAATATTCGACCGATCCAAATGGCCGTTAGTATGACAATTACAGGTCTCAACGCCTATTGATGGAGGTATCAATCACCGAAATCGGTCAAATTAGCAGATTTTCGATTTTTGTGGCTCTGAATTTGTGGGCTATAGTTCAGTTGATTTTCAAAAAAATTGAATTTTCCACGGAACGTGTAGAAATATTTGACCGATCCAAATGGCCGTCAGTATGACTATTACAGGTCTCAATGCCTATTGATAGAGGTATCAATCATCGAAATCGGAGCACATTTGCAGATTTTCGATTTTTGTGGCTCTGAATTTGTGGGCTATAGTTCAGTTGATTTTCAAAAAAATTGAATTTTCCACGGAACGTGTAGAAATATTCGACCGATCCAAATGGCCGTTAGTATGACAATTACAGGTCTCAACGCCTATTGATGGAGATGGAGGTATCAATCATCGAAATCGGAGCACATTTGCAGATTTTCGACTTTTGTGGCTCTGAATTTGTGGGCTATAGTCCAGTTGATTTTCAAAAAAATTGAATTTTCCACGGAACGTGTAGAAATATTCGACCGATCCAAATGGCCGTTAGAATGACAATTAAAGGTCTCAACGCCTATTGATGGTGGTATCAATCATCGAAATCGGAGCACATTTGCAGATTTTCGATTTTTGTGGCTCTGAATTTGTGGGCTATAGTTCAGTTGATTTTCAAAAAAATTGAATTTTCCACGGAACGTGTAGAAATATTCGACCGATCCAAATGGCCGTTAGTATGCCAATTACAGGTCTCAACGCCTATTGATGGAGGTATCAATCATCGAAATCGGAGCACATTTGCAGATTTTCGATTTTTGTGGCTCTGAATTTGTGGGCTATAGTTCAGTTGATTTTCAAAAAAATTGAATTTTCCACGGAACGTGTAGAAATATTCGACCGATCCAAATGGCCGTTAGTATGACAATTAAAGGTCTCAACGCCTATTGATAGAGGTATCAATCATCGAAATCGGAGCACATTTGCAGATTTTCGATTTTTGTGGCTCTGAATTTGTGGGCTATAGTCCAGTTGATTTTCAAAAAAATTGAATTTTCCACGGAACGTGTAGAAATATTTGACCGATCCAAATGGCCGTCAGTATGACAATTACAGGTCTCAACGCCTATTGATAGAGGTATCAATCATCGAAATCGGAGCACATTTGCAGATTTTCGATTTTTGTGGCTCTGAATTTGTGGGCTATAGTTCAGTTGATTTTCAAAAAAATTGAATTTTCCACGGAACGTGTAGAAATATTCGACCGATCCAAATGGCCGTTAGTATGACAATTACAGGTCTCAACGCCTATTGATAGAGGTATCAATCATCGAAATCGGAGCACATTTGCAGATTTTCGATTTTTGTGGCTCTGAATTTGTGGGCTATAGTCCAGTTGATTTTCAAAAAAATTGAATTTTCCACGGAACACTGTTAAGTATGTCGGCATGATCCTGGGGATAGAGGAACTAAGCCTCAAATACAGAAAGATGTGTTGCTTTGACGTTGTACCAAACAGAGCAATTTAAATTTCATCCAAAGATTTCAGTATATGGTATTAAGGAACATTGTTGAGGGACCTTAAAGTGAACCTAGTTTTAAATGAAATGCGCGGAGACATGAAGAAATGCTCTAGTGACATGTGAACATTGATGCAACGTAACCGCTAAACAACACGAATTTAGTATGCAGAGTGCCAATGGGGAAAAGCTATAGAAATTGCTTATTAGTGCAGGAGGCTATAGATTGTAATTACTTAAAATAAAAAATTACCTTAACATTTATTTGACAAGTTCTTCACTTTGGTGATATAAATTGTAGCATTCGAATTGTTTTAGTAGTATTCTTACAACCAAAGACAATAGTAAATTGAAGTGTTCGAAGCGAAAATAATTAGTGTTGTTAATTATATCAAACTATGTGTCTCGGTTAATTTAGTCAGCAAAATATAAATACGCGCCAATGTTTGCAAAGTCAATGTACGTTCGTTTACAAATCATCACAATAAAATTCAATTAACTCAATTTATTTTTTAGAAATATATACGATATATACAACACAAACGATTAAACAGAATTATATAAATAAAATTAATTATAAACATTTATATTTTATTATGCCTTCAAGGAAAAAATATTATTTCATCTTATGTAGTATCTCACATTTGATTATATCCTTTTTGGAAATTTATGAAGTAATTGCGTGCACACAGAAAAAATAACAAAACAAAAAATGATTCTTTTGTCAACAGATAGCTATAACGTTCTTTTGTATGAACGTCGTCGACTGATATATTATTAAAATCCAATTTTAAAAATGAACCTTTTTATTCCTTTATCTTTATGGCATTTACACAGGATTTATGTATAACTCAACTCAAAGACATTAACGCGCCGCGTATTTTAATAACCTAACTGCTTATTTAGGCTTAGATTAATGAGATTTATTGTACGCTTTGTTCTAATGTCTATAAAATAGGGGCAAAGAGTAAGGGTGCAAAATAAAAATAAAAAATTCTCAAAATTTCAATAAGTCATGCAACTTACATAAGATTGTATAGTTTTATAAAGAATTGTGTCACTTTATTTCATATTTATTTATTAATTAAATTAAAATTTGAGACACCCTATTTTTAGCATGAGCTCATTCACATTAGGGTGTCATTGTACAGAAAGGCGTATACATTATTGTTTCTCTTAATTCTCTGTAACTTTTAAAATGGTGACGGGTGAATTATGGGCCAGATTTCTTAAAATGTCGTTATTTTACACCTTCCTGAAGGCATTCTTACAGTTGGGATACTTTAGAACAGAGCTTATTTTAATTTGGTTAGGAATAATTTTGAAATAATTGATTGTTTCTCAAGAAAATTAAAATACAACACGTCTGCCTGTCTTGATTGTCTTCAAACTCTCTCTGAAGATTAATAGGTTTAGCCAGATACAAGAATATTGCATTTGCTTAGTAAAACTCTGAGCTGCATTGGACATCGTCCCTTAATATATTTACACAAAATCAAACCATTGATCATGAGCCAAACGCAAATCATTCCCAATGTAAAAATTAATCAATGTAAAATTTGGGATTAATTATAAATCTACAAAATGCTTGACTTTGACAAAATAACATAAATTAATATATTAGCATGAAATATAGTAGATACGTGAGTTAATAAAATATCCAAAAATTATTTGGAAACTTTTGGTACAAAATTATATACAAAACTCAACGAAAATCACTTCGTCTGATTATCCAGCTTTCTATATTGGGCAAACTAGAACATCATTTATTTAAACGTTTAAAAAGCATCGATGTAACATCTACACAATCGAGGTATGCTGATTTTGAAGGAAATTAATAGGAGTTATTGTGCAGACCGTGATGTCCACTCTGTATACTGCTGCTCACAATCAAAAAGAGGTATCTCAATTTCAAGTATGTACTTTAAACCAAATGAGGATTCTTTTAAAAATCAAACTCGCATCGCTAAAAGTTACTTTTATAATAAAATTAGTTAATCATTCTACTACAGCGTATGTATTTGGTTAGATCTAAGTTTCAAAATTGAGAAATGCTGAATCTGACGTTTCTTTTTTTGGGACTGTCAATCCAAGCCAAATTTCTCTCAACAAATCCTGTACTTTAGTCGATATCATATCATATCGTGTCTTCATTCGATCACTGAACGTCTATTCAATCATCTTGTAATCAAATCTGGCCCAGAGGTATAGCCAAATTTCGACTTGCATTGTTTTGTTTGTTGGTCAATTTTAGAGTCAAAGAGCTGGTTAATGCCTATTGAGTGCTGAGGGCTATTTATCAGTTTACATCAGTCCCCAAATTAATTTATTCCCCTAGATAGAGGGTAGTTTTTGTTGGAATAGATGGACGGAGAAGTAGGTCTACTACTATATGAGCTAGCGGAAACTGAATTGAAAGATCTGGCAAGGAGTGCTAGGGTCCATCATTCCGTTTCAGTCAAAATCTTAATTTATTTATCCTCAAGTGGTACATAAAGAATAGATCAATAGATTGTAGTTTCTGGGCCCGATGGACGGAGAAATATTTCAGCTACTACTTATATACTATCAAAATTTTGGCAAGGAAAGTTAGGGTTCATTTATCACTTTCAGTCAAAATTTATATTGTTTAAATCTAAAGTTTTCAGTCTAAATTATTTCCTGTATAGAGGAAACTGAAACTGAATTAAAATTTATGGCAAGAAGTGCTAAAGCCCATTTATCAATTTGAGTCAAAATTTCATTTGGTACACTCAAAAAAATAAATAGGTGAGTTTGAATAATTTGAATTTATCAATTTTTATAAAACATTTCTATCCTCTTGAAAGTTGTTTGCTTCAAAACTATGACAATTTTTTTCTAATTGGAAAAACTTTTCCTCAGCATTTGATTCTCATCAATTTGGTTTAAACAATTCATTACTATTTACTACTATTGATAAAACATTTTTCATTTTAACAAATTTATCTTGAAGTTTTATTATTTTTTTAACTCGTAAGTGTTTGAATTTGGATTGAAAAATGTTCTCTTAAAATAAGAAATAATTTTCAATTGTTTTTTAGAACTTTGCTTCATATTTCTATTCTATCGAGGAAATTGAAAAAAAAAAATCTTTTAATTTTATTCACACATTTGTAATTTGTTTTAATAAAAGAAATGGTTATTCATTCAATAAAATATTATTAATTTCTAATCCTCAGGGTTTATTGAAATTATAACGGAATAAAAAACAAGTTATATTGAAATAGAAATGGCATCTCGTTGAAGATTTTGGAATAAAATTGAGAATAATTTTTGTTAAACTTTGTATTTTTTGTACATGAAAAAAATGTAGTAAAATTATTACAAGGCGTCATTTTGTTTCTTTGTGAAGTAAGTGTCGGTTAGAAATTAAGAAGTTTTGTTAAATAAAATAAGTTAAATGGAAAAAAAAATAAAGCTGGATAATTTGCTAAAGTGTCTTCATCTAAAAGAACGTATATTGCAAGAATATAAAATATCAGAAAAGTTGTTAGGTAAGTTTATAGTATGTAGTATTTCTACTAAGTAGTAGGTTTTATTTGTGTTTGTAACGTGTATACGACTCGTATAAACATTTTTGTTTGTTTTGATGTTTGCTTTAAGTTGTTTGTGTCGATTTTGCTGTGGTAATAACATTATGTTTTAATGCTCAATTGTAATAGTATGCGTGTGCGAACATTAGGTCTATTTTTTATTCACACTGCCCATTGTAGTTCATAATTTTTCCTTGTCTCGTTTGATTGTTTTCTATTAGAGAAATAAGAACAATGCACGATATAAATAAAAAACAGATCTATTGTTGCAAGTATTTTTTATCCCGTTTTATTTCTATTTTTGTCTTTTTTCATTTCCTTTACAATAATTTCACTGAGAATAAAACATAACTGAAATTTAATCATTCTTTCGCAGCCTGTGATATTGACAGTGCAAAACTAAAAACAATAAAAAAAGAACAGCTGCATCAGTTTTTTTTTAAATATAACGTACCGTTAGGTATTCAAGTTATAATCGAACATCGTGTACAAACTTGGCAAAAAATTAATGTAAGTTACTTTTTATTTAAAATAAATTTATTTGTGAACAAAGTATACAGTAAGTCAGCCATAAATATTTAAAATAAATCAAAAAAATTACAAAAAAATTTGCAAAAAATAATTTTAAAAAATGTATCATAATTTGACTTCTTATTATGATTTGAAAGAGAGAATTTTGACACATTGATATAAGTTGATAGTAACATAATATGTGTAGTAATATGTTGATTACATTTATAACAATAATTAAATTATTATTATGTGTGATTTACTGGGTCTTTCCGATTAAATTATTATTAACAATTAATCTCATAATTTTTCTAGGGTATTTATTCGTTTTAAACAGAAAAAATAGATAACTATTTAATATAAGTTGTAAATCCACTATTCAATCAAAAAATTAAGTGTCAGGTTAGTTTAATAATTAGCATGTTTTGTGATTATAAATTAGATTTTTTTTATCATTTAATTTCACATTTATTATTACGTTTAATTAATTATAATTTATATTTATTCAAATGAAGTGTTTTAAATGTAAAACATCTTTTTCTAATTTTGAAAGATTTATAATACATTTGAAAAATTACCATCCTCTGACAGCCGTGAGTAGTTACGAGTGTCCAGAACAAATGTGCTCTCAAACTTTTAGCAATATAAAAAGTTTAAAGAAACATTTTTCTACAAAACATGCCACTTTTAAGCCAGAAACTAGGAAAAACCAGTCAAGTGCGTCATACTCTAATTCCAATAAGAACTTACCTCAAAATAATTCTAATCAATTAATTAAATTAAAAAATCCAATACAAACGCAACAAATAACATCAGCCACTGATTTATTTGATTTAAAAGAAACATCCAAGGAATTTGGTTTGTTGGGAGTTTCCTTATCTATGAACATGCATAGCAATAACAACTTTACTTCCAAAAATGTCAATCAAATTCAACAGGAAGTTTCTAGGTTAACCAGTTTTATAGCTGACTCAATTCGAAATGCCGCCGTGCAACATATAAAAGAACCCGATTTATTAACCTTATTTAAACAGCTCGCCAGTACAATCGAAACGCCATTTCCACAATGTAGTTCAGAATATCTATTAAAAAAGTGGCTAACTGAACAGGGATATATGGCTGACTTTTCGTTGTTTTTGATTAATGACGAAATTAATTTAATATCCAAAAATGGTGAAACATTTTACGATGACGTTTCTACAAAAGGTGTTATTTTGCCAATTAAATTTCAACTAAAAGCCTTTTTAGAGAAAGACAATAATATACTAAAAATTTTAAATAAATTGGAATATTATAATCGGGCACCAAATATTAAACACTTTGTAAATGGTAAACTATGGAAGGAAAAGTTATTATCCAAAAGAAATTCTAATCAAATATACCTACCTTTGTTTTTGTATTCAGATGATTTTCAAATTAATAATGCATTGGGGTCTCATACTCAGTCTGTAACTGCTTTATACTACAGCATACCTTTGGTAGAAAATGTTTCTTCTTTAGAGAATATATTTTTAGCTGGTTTTTTAAATTCTTCTGATATAAAACACTTCGGAAATGACATTTGCCTCCAAGCATTTATTTCATTAATTAACGATTTGGGTGAAAATGGAATAGTTGTTAAGACTGTAACAGAGCAGTTTCATATTTATTTTGTTTTGGGGCTTCTTTTAGGAGATAACCTTGGTTTACATTCTATATTAGAGTTTACTAAATCATTTTCTAGCAAACATTTCTGCCGTTTCTGCAGAAATCCTAAAAATGTAATACAGCAACAATCTGTGTATAATTTAGAAAATCATCGAACTCCTGAAAATTACAAATTAGATATAGAAATTGGGGACCCTGCTCGTACTGGAATTACGAAATCATCTGTTTTAAATAATATAAACGCTTTTCACGTTGTAAAAAATTATAGTGTTGATATAATGCATGACGTATTCGAGGGTGTATGCCATTATGATGTATGCCATATCCTTAAATATTATATAACGATGAAAGTCTTAACTCTTGAAGTAATAAACCATAGAAAACAGAATTTTAATTATGGCTCAATTGACATAGAAAATAAATCTGGCCCTATTCATCTTAAACATTTAAATAAATTTAAATTAAAAATGTCGGCAAGCGAAATGAAATGCTTCATCCATTACTTACCGCTTATGATTGGCGATCTTATTCCTGAACATGATCCTATTTGGGAGTTCTTCCTTTGCCTTCTAGAAATAATAGACTTGCTACTTTCAGATAATTTCAATCAAGATAAACTTTCACTTCTAAGACAGCTAATAAAAGAACACAATTCAAAATATCCTCTCTATTTTAATGATACACTCAAATACAAACATCATTTATTATTGCATTATGCAGTAGTAATTTTAAATTCAGGTCCCCCTAAAAAATATTGGTGCTTTCGTTATGAAAGCAAACATAAAGAGTTTAAGGAGTATGCTAGAGTGAACTATTGTCGAAAAAATATTATAGTCTCGCTGACAAAAAAATTTCAAATGAAATTTTCTCGGTTTTTATTGTCACCTGCACAATCTGACTGTATTTTAGATCAGAAACATGAAACTAAAAGTACATGCACAGAGGAACTTTTAAATAAAATAGGTTTCTTCGATCGAAATATTCGGTGTTTTTCACGCATAAATTTTAAAGGAACAAATTACAAAAAGGGCTTATATCTTACAATTTTTAAAAATGACCTAAGCCTATTCCAAATCAATGAAATTTTTGTTGTAGAAAATGAAACAAATGTTATTATTTTATGTGATGAAATTTTAACCGAAAAATTTAATTCTCACTATTTTTCTTTTGAAGTACCATCACCTCAATTAATAATTTCTAAAAATTTATTTATCGCTATAGATAAATTTTCTGGACCTCCTGTTACTATTTCTAAAACTATTAACGGGAAATGTTTTCTTCGATTAAAGGAATATTTTTGAAAAAGAAAATTAAAAACTAAAGCGCTTTATTTGAATCTGATTTAAGTACATATATTATAAATGTTAACGTATTATATTGTATGTATATTATAGCTAAGTATAAATGTTTAATTACATATATGGTTAAGTTTCTTAATGTTTGTAAATTTTTAGTTTGTTTCACTTTTTGTTTTATAAAGTAAATTAATTAAATCTGAACCTCTAATATAGCGTTTAAGAATTGAAAATAATTATTTTAAAATGGCATATCCTACATTTCAATACCTGGACGAACCACAATTAAATGAATATACCATACTTGAGCCCGTTTCGCCATCTACTTCAACAATGTTTTTAGCTAATGACATTTTAAATCAAGCTGTGGAAACATCAGTACCGGAGTTAAACCAAAACAATAACGTTAAACAAAATAATTTAGCTGAAACTGACAAAGAAATGCTTGAACTGCTTAAATCTTGGGGAACTGAAACAATGTACAAAGCATTAAAAGGTAATTATTAAGTTTTTCGAATTTAATAATGATTGACACAATTTACTGCTTTTATATTTCCAGAGAACGAGTTTGATATCGAAGCATTGCGATGTATGACCAGAGAACATATCCAAAAATTTTTTGCTATTACTACTTTCAAACTTGGAATTCAAACAAAGTTTGAAATGAAATTGCTAAATTGGCAAATGTCTGAAAAAACCACAGCTTCACTATCAGAGTCTCTCTCAGAAAGTTTTAATAATGAGGAACAAAATTTTTCTGACAAAAAATTTATAGATTTAAATGCTATTCTTGACTCAGTGGAGTTAGGTCGACAAATCAAATCAAACTACAAAATAGCAGGCGAATTAAATGACAGCATCCGAAAAATTTTGAAAAATTTAATTTTAAATCATCTAGTAACTAACGGAATTTGTATGTCAGTTACGCTGGCAAAACAATTATCGGAAAGTATTATTAATACTTTTACCTCGGAGCAACAGGTAAATTAACGTCCTTATATTTTAAATAGCTTTTAAAATATAAACATTATTTTTTTGCAGTATTAAACAAAATTATTTTTGCTTTGATAATAAGTATTTCAGATTCACTGATGGTCTACCGATGGGCTCCCCTCTGTCACCTTTGTTAGCAGAAATTTTCATGAATTTCTTCGAACAAACGATTGTATCAAGCAATAATCCTTATTTCCGTCATGTGATCTTTTGGTACAGATATGTTGATGACATACTATGTCTATGGAATGGAACTGATAGGCTATTAACCTCTTTTCTCACTTGGTTAAATTCTCAATATCCCACCATTAATTTTACGGTAGAAAAAGAAGAAAACAAATCTATTAACTTTCTAGATATAACAATAACCAGAATTAATTCTTCATTAGAGTTCAAAATTTATAGAAAACCCACGTATACAGACGCCATTATACCTAACTCGTCAAACCATCCCCATAATATTAAAATGTCAGCTTTCCACTCATTCTTAGATAGATTAATAAACATTCCTTTGACCATATCCAATTATAACAAAGAGCTTAATATAATTTTAGAAATAGCAGCGAATAACGGTTATGCAGCTAAGACTATATTAAAGCTATTAAACAGAAAACTGAAGCATAAAGCTTTAGCTAACATTTATCCACCTGATAGTCCAATGCCGAAAAATTGGCGCCGCTTAGAGTATATAGGAAAAACTAGTCAACGGATTAGTAACATCGTGACACAATATACAGATATTAGCTTTGCTTTTTATAACAATAATACAATTAAGAAAATGATTTTTAACAACAAACCAAGAATTGATCGCCTTTCCAAGTCTGGCGTTTATAAGATCAATTGCAATGATTGTAGTTCCTCTTATATCGGACAGACTGGGCGTAATTTTGAAGTTAGAGTTAAAGAACATTTATCTGGTAGCCATGAATCATCCCTTTATAATCATTTAACGTTAGAAAATCACACATCCAGTTTAAACAATTTAGAAATATTGCATGTACAACCAAAAAGCAGACGTTTAGACAACTTAGAATCTTACGAAATCCGAAAAGCTATATTTCTTAACCAAAATATCCTCAACGAACAGAGAGAAATCCGTTTCTCACCAATTACCGACCCCGCATTGTTTTATTCACATACTCATTCCATACCATAAAATGACTAATTCGTCGGGTTATAAAAAATAATAAAAAAATATAAAAAAAAAATAAAAAAAAAAAAAAAAAAAAAAAAAAAAAAAAAATCAACATCTGGAATTTTGTTATTCGACCGTTGACTAATCAATAATCATATACCTGTGTTTAACTCACCCTCTTTTAATTTTTATTTTTTAATGTTTATTGCTCTCACCAATTTTACCTGTGTTTAACTCACCCCTTTTTTAATTTTTAATTTTTATTTTTTACCACTCCCACATTTTTTTATTGGTATATTTTGGTTTCACTTTTTGCTTTTTCCAACTATATATATATATCTAACTACATTTTTATTTTTACAGTTTAGTAGATACTCCTGATGATGGCCTAATAAGCCGAAATCGATCGAGTGATTTTTTAAACCTTTTGTAATTTTGCGAAATATTTAACAAGTGTTTTTAAAAATTTTTAAAAATGTGTGTATTAAGTGTATTTTATGCCATGAGTATCAGCGATCAAATATTATCTTAAATTACTTAATTTAATATTAAACATCAAATTTGTTTATTTACAGATGGACGAGACGCAGTGATTTTCTACATTTTCCATGCGATTTTAACCCCAACATCTCGAGAATTCAAATTTGTAAATAATAAGCGAACTCTTATAAAATATTCAATAAAAGATTCGCAGAACTCGTTTCTAATAATTGGCAGTACTGCAAGTGAGACTGAAGAAATGTTACAGACTATTCTGAAAAAATCCGAGCCGTTACAGCCGTTAATTTTAATCACAGGAACGTTAACAAACCCCAATGAAATATGCACCTATTTTGATGGTATAAAATTCAAATTCTGTTTACTGAGGCAAGCGGTTGACTCGTGTTTTAAAATTTATCAAATATTTAATTTGGCATATCCCAAACCTAGTATTTTAATTTGGAATTTTATTCAAAAATATTTTTTTAAAATACAAACCAAGTTTGATCTAAACCATCCAGCAATTGAGTTGCTTATTGCTAAACTGAACACCGAAAATTAATTTTAATTATTATGATTTGTTTACATATAAGTAATGTGGAGAATTTTATGATTTATACCTATTTGATAATGAAGATAACTAAAAAACAAACACTAATCGAAAGTTTAAATCTGACAGTTTGAAACGTGCTTGATGAAACGAGATAAATTTACGAAATAGCCACTGTTGGATTAAATCTCTCGATTGACATTTACAATTTTATATATATTTTATTTATATTCTGTTTCATAATTTTGAAATATGTCTGAATTCGTTTTCAAGTGAAGTTTTTTTCTTAACCCAAAACATAATCAAAATAAATGTACGTTAATTTTTATAATTCAAAAAAGCTTTGAAATAAATTGTTTGAGTTGCATAAGTTTCTGTTATTGTCAGTAGAAATGTTTTTGAAATGTGTTTTAGTTCCAAAATGTTGTATATATATATATATATATATATATATATATATATATATATATATATATATATATATATATATATATATATATATATATATGTATATATATATATATATATATTTATATATATATATATATATATATATATATATATATATATATATACATATATATATGTATATATATATATATATATATATATATATATATATATATATATATATATATATATATATATATATATATATATATATATATATATATATATATATATATATATATATATATATATAACGTTAGTATTCCGATTGATGAAATGAGTATCAATTTTAATGAAACGGCAGTTTAAGAATGATGGTAGAATCATGAATGAAGATATCCATTCGTATGTTGCTTTCCTCCTTTTGATAATACAGTTTGCTAGTTTTGAAACAATGTCATCAATTTCATGATAATCACCTTACAGTAATAATAGATCAGGTATGGAACTTGATGAAACATGCAGCAATTTTAAGGAAGGTTTTTAAAAGTTCCGAATTAAAGAATCTTTTTTTATTTTTGTTTAAGTAAACTTATATTCATTTTGATGAAAGTTTTACATAAATTTAAAAAAATATTTTCAAACCCTCACGTAACACCTGTGGTTAAAATATTTTTTTATATTTTTTTAGTGAAAAAATCAAATTTATCAATAAGAGGAATATGTCTCTTTTTGACGACCTGTTTGACTTGGAGCATTATCAATGTCATATTCATCCAATCAACTTTTTTTTTTCGGTGTACATAAAGTTATTTGACTCATTTATACGCCTCGATAGGGGGTAGCTTTTGGGCTCGATGAACGAAGCATTAGGTCAGCTACTACGTCTGTTATCAAACCTCTGGCAAAAAGTGCTAAATCCCATTTATGTGTGTTAAGCCAAAATCTCAATGGGTACATAAAGTTTCCAGAATATTAATTCCCCTGGATAGAGGTAGTTTTTGGTAATTTTGGACGAAAGAGTAGGTCAACTACTACGTGTACTATCGGAAACTGTATTCGAACCTTTGGCAGGAGTGCTTATAATAGTTCCAATAATAATTTATTGTACCAATTGAGATTTTGACTGAAACTGATTAATGGACCTTAGCACTCCTTGCCAGAGATTTGAATTCAGTTTCTCATAGCACACTTGTTAACTGCCTACTCCTTCGTCCATTCAATCCAAAACTACCCACCTTTCTAGGGGAATAAATTAGTCTGAAAACTTTAGGTAACAATTGGAACTTTGTCTGAATCTGATAAATGTACAAATAGCAGCTGCTGACCTAATTCTCCGTCCAGCCAGCCCAAAAACTACCGCCTATCTATAGGAGTATATCAGCCTGAAAACTGTATACAGGATAACTCTTAAGTAAGTACAATAAATTCGGCAGGTGATGGAGAAAACTAATCTAAACAAAAAATTATAGTAACTGTTATAGAGATAATCAAGGTTCTACTGTAAAATTATGATAGTTACTTTGAATTTCACTTATAACGTAAAAACTATTGCTCACAAATTACTCAAATAGACGTTCTCTTAACGCAAATAAATTAGTTTATCAAACACAGGACCAATAATAAATTTAAATTGATAAACATCTGATCAAATTTAACCCGGACTGGTAAAAAGAACAACACTTTTATGTATTTTAATACAAATCTTTATTATCGCCTTCAAAATAGGCTCCTTTTGAGCCAATACAAGCATACCAACGATTAATCAATTTTTACGTTGGCTGAGCAATGACTTTTGTTTCGTGTTTGGCCAAAAATCTAGTCACAATCAGGCTGGAAAATGGCATTATCGTGGTGAAAAATCCATGAATTGTTTGCCCACAAATCCGGCCGTTTACGACGAATTGCTTCACGTAGATGACCCAAAACGGCCAAGTAGTATGCTCTATTGACCGTTTGACCCTCTGGAATGAACCATGGTGAACCACATCACGGTAATCATTGAAGTGGTTTTATCGGTTTTGGCTCGTTTTTGGCGCGAAATTTGCTTGATTGGTGGGGCAGTTTCGATGTCATATTCATAAACACACGTCTCATCACCAGTAATAATTAGTTTGATGCATGTAGGGTCATCAGCTACGTTGGCAAGCATCTCTTTTGCGACCCCTACTCGACGTTCTTTTCGCAAAACATTCAGGTCTTTCGGCACCGCGGCAACGCGTTTCATACCAAAAACAGCAACCAAAATGTATTGAGTCGATCCATAAGAAATATTGAGAGCCTCAATTTTCTTCACTTTTTCGATGGCCAAGTTTTGTACGACCTCACAACCCTCGCTGAATGGTTTATGCTACTCAAATACTTGCGTTATCGATAGAGTATACTTCCCAAAATACTTCTGCAACATTTTCAATGATTCCGGAGCCGTAACTCCATTGGAAACACAAAATTTCAAGCAAACTCGTTGTTCAATTTTTTTCCATAGTAAAAATCGCCAGACAAACTTTTCGCGTCGTAAATAATTGGCTGCCAAAATCACACTAATAAATGTATTCTGCTCAAACGTCACACGAATGTCAAAGAAGGCTGTACCAACCTAGAAAAAAAAATTTTACCTATTCGGTTTACGCGTGGTTTAAAAATCATAAAACGATTAGTGAGGAGTTTGGAAAATATGAAACTCCAAGTTCAAACATTTAATGCGGACACTTGTGTATGTAAGGTAGATTGAAGAAGTATAGCCCTCCGGCGAGTGGAAGGAATATCTAGCGGTTAAAAAATCAGTCAAAGACAAATTTGATTTTGAAGAAATGCGTCTAGCGAGAGTTAATATTCCTATATTTAACGGACTATCAAAGCTGTAATAGGTCATTGCGCCACCTATCGGACGTGTCGGATGAAATTATACGGTGATTAAAAGTGCTCAGCGAACAAGCGGAAGGTCAAGATCAATGGTTGATATATATTGTAGTTAATAAATTGGATAATGAATCAAAACAAGTATGGGCAGATGAAATCGATGAAATTGATATTCCGTCGTTCAATCAACTGTTAAAGTTTTGAAGATACGAAGTGATGTGCTTTTAAGTTTGAACAATTTCAAAGTCTTTAGCCCAACACCTCAAAAAGAGTTAGCTCACAATTTAACAAAATAATTTGCGCACTATGTTCAGGGGAACTCTACTTAGGTAGATATGATAAATTTGTTGCATTATCAGATCGCAAACGTAAATAGTTTTGTGTAGAGAAAAAACTTTGCTTTAATTGCTAATTATCTACTCATCAATGAACCGTTTGCAAAGTTTACAGACGCAGACATCAATTCACCTTACATCGTGAAAGCGATGATGCAGCAAGTAAAGTAACTACGTCGGAAAAAATTCATTTAGCTACGCAGTCGACCACAACTGAGTCAACTGTAATGATGACACTGAGGTCATCTATGGGAAGACGACTACAAGGTGTTTTACCGATAGTCATGGTCGGAATAAAAGACAAATTTGGGAAGATACACAAATATCGAGCGTTACTTGATTCAAGGTCACAATCATCATTCGTGGTCGAAAAGCTGCGTCCAACGATTTCAATTGAATCACCAGGAGGCTAATATAAACATAACTGGGATTACAACTGACACCGTGATTTCAAAGGGGAAGACTGTATTTGTGATAGAATCTTTGTACGATTCAACTATTAAAATCATAATAGATGCACTATTAATCAAGAAGCTGCCGTTTAAAATACCGGGAAGTAATATTGATACCTAGATCTTTAATTCATTCAAAAATAAACAGCTGGCCGATCCAAATTTTCATAAAACAGCTCCCATTTATGGTTTAATTGGTGCAGACAAATTCTTTCAAATATTGCAAAGGCAACAAGAACAATTTGAATCAATTATATTACAAGAAACTATATTCGGTTGGGTTGAATCTGGCCAATCTAAATTACTACGAGATGAGGATTCGACAACTTATACAGATTGAAGAGACAACACAAATTAATTCAATATCACCGGAAGAAGATAAATGTGAAGCATTTTTCAAACATATAAAAGACAGGAAGATGAAAAATATACAGTTCAGCTAACTTTTAATGAATCTTCATCCAAATTAGGAAATTCGGTCAGCGAAGCAACTCGGTGTTTTTTGGCTTTGGAACTTAGGTTGTCAAATGATGCAGGATTGATAGATCAGAGGGAATATTTGCAAAGAGGGCACATGGTAGAAGTAACTGAGACTGAACCAAATCCAAGCGAACAAAAGTCATTTTATTTACTTGATCACGCTGTACTGAAAGAATCCAGTGACACTGCAAAAGTACGAGTTGTTTTCGATGGCACTGAATGATATTTTAATGGTCGGACCGACAATTCAACCAACTCTGTGCAATAGCAATTACAGCCGATATTGAGAAGATATTTCTTCAGGTAGTAGTTTCTCCAGAAGACAGAAACTTTGGGCGATTACTATGGAGGGAGAATGCCGATCAACGACTACGACATTATAAACTAACAAAGGTAACATTTGGTCCCGCTTGTTCTTTTTAAATTTTTCACTTAACCTCTATAAATTTATAAAATTTGTAATGCTCATTGAAAAACTTCGACCATCATCTCTCAACACGTGCCATTGATTTTTGCTTTTACAAACACTTGCGATAATAAAAATACACACAACAAACGATAAACGAAATCGTGATTAAAATTTTAATGAAAATCTGGTGCTACAATAATGAAAATCGCGTTGTATTCTTAACCGACATACCACAGCCATAACTGTACATTGGAAATTCATGTATTATGTAGTAAGTATGTTTATAGTACGTGTTGTATTGAATCCAAACTCATTCAGTCAAAAATGTTTTCGATTTTTGTATTTATTATTATTAAGATAATTAAAGCGATAATGTTTCCAATATACAAGATTACCGTCATATTACTACATAGTATACGGCAAAGCATACATAAACGTCTTAGTGTTTAGTAAAATATCAAATAACCTATTTCGATTTATTTCAGGCCATTATTTTATTATGTATTAACACTTTAACACTTCATTGTCTTTATATAATGTATGTACATAGACAAAGACTAATTGGATATTTACGTAATGCTTTACTTGTAGGATACGAAACAATTTGACTAATAGGCAATCATTTTCTGTAAAATTAGTAAAATTAGAAGATTATCATGTTGTTACATTTCGCTATACTCACAAAGAAGAAAGTTGTTAAATAGCCTCCGCTTATTTATTTTGCCACTTGTGATTTGGATGGAACGAAAATTTCTGTGAGATCAATATTACTGAGAGAACCGATTTCAGGTTAATATTACTGATATAAAAATTTGATTTATTTCCTCTGTACAGAAAAAACCATAATTTTCGAAAAAGGTGGAAAGGTCTATTTGTCACGACTCAAAAATTATTTAATAAAATATTTGCAGCTTTTTCGGCAATTACGAGTACGTGGGATTTTGGATAATGATTTATGATGATTCATACACAACAAACGAGGTCGTTACTCATTCCGCTGAAAATTTTGTCTATATAGTATGAGGATCGTGTCTATTATTTTACAGAAATATGTATTTTGGACAGGAAGACTAACCATTTTCATTTCTATTTTCTATACTCAATCAACCATATTTCGATATATGGGTTGCCTAATTTTAGTACATCAAGTCATTTTGTATAAAAATAGAAACAAAAATTACAACAGTAAAAAACTACTTAAATTTAATTAGTCTTCAAGCGTTGTCTTTATTTATTTTAATTAACTAAATTGCAATTAACTAAATAAAATAAGTTTCAACTCTTGAAGACTTTAAATTGAAACGATTTTACATTACAATTTTCTTTTTTGGCTATTTTTACAATGCTATGTAATTATATGTATTTTATGCAGTTATATAAACTGTGTATTTTTCCACTTAAATGAAATTAATTTAAATTTATATAAAATATAACTTTTGGATGGTTATTTGTAAACTAAAGTAGATATGCAAAAATTTGCAATTTATATGAAACAGTCATATTCTATACCACCATATTTTATTTGTCACCTAATCACCACCAGAGCTATGCAACACCTATATAATATGCATTTTCTGGGTCTATATCCACAATCAAAAAGTGGCAATTGTTACATTTTAATTATCTATTATGGATCATTTTAGCAAATACATTTTTTTCAAACCAATGCAACGAGCCATCACAGCCGAAGTAGTGAAATATCTCCAACCCCTTAGAACGACGAGTGTGAAGTTTGTCCTAAATTTGTCCTAACTTTTTTCACTTGAGAATGTATTGGTTAAATAAACAAAATCTCTCGTTATTATGAATTATTTTTTTTCAAATTTGAGATTTTTGGTATTAACTGAAAAAACAATATTTAAAAAAACAATTTGTAAATTTTCAACCTCAAACAATAAAAAATATTTTATTTGATAAGATGAAGATTTCTCTACGGTTCGTGCGAGTTTTGAAAATTTTCTATGATGCTGTCTCGAGTTAGAGTCTTTAGAAGTAATCCTTATGTGAGATTCGCGAACACTTGTTGCATATCGTTGGATTCGTTGAAGATTTCTCTACGGTTCGTGCGAGTTTTGAAAATTTTCTATGATGCTGTCTCGAGTTATGGTCTTTAGAAATAATCCTTATGTGAGATTCGCGAGTACTTGTTGCATATCATTGGATTCGTTAAAGATTTCTCTACGGTTCGTGCGAGTTTTGAAAATTTTCTATGATGCTGTCTCGAGTTATGGTCTTTAGAAATAATCCTTCAGTGAGATTCGCGAGCACTTGTCGCATATCGTTGGATTCGTTGAAGATTTCTCTACGGTTCGTGCGAGTTTTGAAAATTTTCTATGATGCTGTCTCGAGTTATGGTCTTTAGAAATAATCCTTCAGTGAGATTCGCGAGCACTTATCGCATATCGTTGGATTCGTTGAAGATTTCTCTACGGTTCGTGAAAGCACAAATTAATAGATACAGATGCTTTATGTCTAAGAAATTTATGAAATTTTACAAAATCACTGATACAAGCGACAATTGTGTGAGTAAAAAACGAAGTTTGCCATGTTACCCATTGTCTTTGCTAAGAAGTATAAATCTTTGCTAATTATTATTATAATATTCAGTGTCTGCATCTAGCGTAAATATTATTCGTTTTGTCAATGTTTTTTTCTTGCATAGCTCTAACCATTTTCATGAAAAAACCCGATTCATATTAAAACTGAAACAAAGGAAGTGCACGTATGATTTGCTTATGTACGTATTTATTACATCTATAGTATGCATAGATACAATACATACATATTTAGCTTTCAGTTCATTTTGTATTTTACAATTTGGTTTTTGAGAAATTTTCATAAATAAAATAAATGTAGGTATGCCGGATAAAAACAAAACAAAGAATACGAGTAGGGCTAGGTACGTATGTACGCACGACGTATTCTGATTTATTTGAATTTTGAATATTCAAGATAAATATTGTTGTTGTTGTTGTTACGAAAGTAAATTATAATCATGTTCGGAAAGTGAGCGACTCCAAATGTTGTCCTTAGTCGTGAGCAATTACTCATCATCATCGACAATAAGCTTTACCTTTAAATATAGATTTGGATAGTTTGGTCATTAGGCTTCATGCCTTACGTATATATTATATTATCGAAATGCCACGAACCTCTCATGCCACGAGACCACCTACCCGATGGATGGATGACGTTGGAAGGGACCGTGTGTGGCGTTCTCTTGCGGCGAACTCTAACGATTCGGATGTCAATTTGTGCGTACAGAAACAGTGGCCGGTAATTAATTTTCAATTAAAATAAATAATCGCCACATAAATTTTAATTCAAATTGCAAACTACAAAAAAGCGATTTGCAATGCTTAAGATCACTGTAGCGAAAGCACGCCTCATCTGATCGGAACAATTCTGTGTAAATATTTGCGTAAACAAACAATGGCGATTAATTAATTTTACATTAAAATAAAAATCTACTTGAAGCTAATAATAATATAGATTTTTACAAATAATTATTTACAGACTATCATTATTCTCACTGCGTATAAACGTTACACGCAAACACTTGGCCGTGTAGACGACACAGATTTTTTTAATTTGAGAAGTTGCGGCTATAGTGTGAGCTTGTTCTTTTATTTACATATAACTATTTGAACTACTAATAGACCGCTCGCATTTTTTTGTAATTTCAAATTTGAATGGCAACCCATTACTGCGGGATTTTATATATTAATCCAAGGAATTTTCAACGTTTCTAATTTCAACCCAAACATCCTCGATTATATGACTTAAACCATAATTTAATTTTTGACGTGTAACAATAGAAAGTATGTAGTTTTTTTTTGCCAATAGAACAAACAATAGATGCCAGTTTTTAAGTTAACGAACCATTTTTGGCACCAGTTCATTCAGAAACTCACCAAAATATTAAATGGATCATACTTATCTTTTTGCTAGAGATATCCAGATCCTAAACATATCTATCAAGCAATAGTGAAGCCCTATCACCACATCAAGAGTGCGATCCTGAAAGAGTGGGTACGCGCTTACAAATAAAAATAAAAATAAAATCATTAAATTAAAAGAAATTAAAAATGCGTTCATCACCAAATAAAACTACAAATTATTATATTGAGGTTGTAACAGAATTCTACAGTGCAGATATTGGGTATTTTATTTGGTTTTTGAACATTTTTCTGCGTGACAACTACAATGTTTTCTAATTAAAACTAGAAGCATGAATTTAATGCCGATTTGTTGTACTCGGCGCATGGGTTGGAATCATTTTAAAAATTACCGTATCTTTTTAAAAGAATGCATTGCTTATCAACAGTAACTTTAAGACGTCGTTTTTCATGATAATTTTTGAATATTCTTGCAAACAAACAAATAAATTAGTTCTCTGCAAATTTTGTAAAACGATTCAGTTGGAACTTTAAGTTTACCAAACTCGTTTTCAACACTATAATTTTTGTATTGCATCAAATAATCCGACGGGACATCAAGTATTTGGCCAGTTCTAATCGATACATTGACTACATGATAATTTTTTTGACATGTTGAATGCAACATACACAGTAAAAGAAATTTAATCTTTAATAGAAATTTTGTGAAGTTCTTCTCGTAAATTTACATTGTTACTATAATAATATTACATGAAAACAGCAATAATACTTTCAATATTCAGTAAAATTGGTAATTAAGTGTGTTTTTCAATCAGAATGCAAAAATACAAGAAATTTATCGAAACTAAAAATAATGCTTTGTAAATCGAGAACGATACAGACCTAATAAAAGTAGTATCAAAATGAATTATAAGTCAAAAGTGGTAAACTTTTTAAAAAATCTTGCATAACATAAAATCATAAAATTTTATTTTTTTTAAATATACATCATTAAAGTTTTGCGTACGTTTACATAATTAATGAATGAATTATAATGAAGTTTGATATACATAAATGTACGAAATTTCATCTTAAGAAAATAAATGAAATTAGAAACATGGAGTTTCATTAACCCTCCGAGAACACACAGTGTCGATCGCTTGAAAATATTTTGAAAATTGGCGGGCCTGATTCCTTCTAGCTATAGTTTTCGGTAGTAAATACATGTTAAAATGGTCCCTTTGTAAAGCGTAACACATAGTAGGCGTATGGCATCATTCGAAGTTCGTGCAGGGTCGTTCTGACCCTGTTGTGAATCAAGCATCGGTTTACTCCGAAAAAAAAATTATTTTAAATAGAGAGAGATTTTGTATGACTAAAATATGCAAAGGTAAATAATTTCTGTCTCGTTTGGAAATTTTGGTTGCCAAGTAGTGAAAAGAATAAATGGAAGAACTTTGTGTACTGGCAAGTATGAAGCGGAAGGATATTTGTCTGCTATGGCTGCTATAAGGCAACTTGTCTTTCACCTACTCACTCCATACTTGTAAGAAAACTAAAAAATTCCAAACTGCGTTCTGAATATTCAAAGGCATTCAGATTATTCTTCATCAAAAACCAGCTGCACCAGAAGATGATGACCGCAATTACAAAAAAGAGCATGATGTTCAATTTGCCTTTACGCGAAGGATAAAAAAACTAAAATTAATTGTCCGCCTTGCTTGGGTCCGAAGTGCGATGAACATCCTACCTATCTACTATATGTATGATTGCGCCGGAAATGAATAAATAAGTTAATAATTATCACACATCATGTAATTCATAGAATATGTACGTGTATGTAGTAAAAAATCAATTTTTTCTTTAGTTTTTTCACAAAAATGTTCAATTTTTCTGACGTTAAAAATCATCTTCGTCACCAAGCAAAATAAATACCTAAAAACACTAAAGCACAAACATTTTCTCGATTATACTACATTTCCAGAACACACATACGGGTCAACTTTTAGCCAGAAATATTGAAAAACAAAAAAATATTTTCGATTATTTTTTTGATTATGTAAATAATTCCATCGGCACTTTTGAATTATGTTAATTGATTTATCAATGTTTTAAGAGTATCTGAGAACTTTTTCAAGCTGATCGCTTTCACCAATTTAAAATGGTAGACGGTCAAAAAGTGTCTAGGGTCAGATTGACCGAGAGTGTTCTCCGTGATTAAAAAACTAGGTGTGTTCTCGGAGGGTTAACTTATTCGTTTGTTCATATTCTCTACATACAATTCTTTGGTACAATTATAAAAATTTTGGTTCCTTAGTGAAACTGCGAGATTCACTTTGTATACCTTTAAATTTGTACCAGAATATTCATGTAAAATTGGATAAACTTTTACATGCAAATTTGCTAGAAGCACGTAAAATTACCGCTCTATAAGTGTAAAAAAATGCTGGAATTTGTTCGTAAATCTCTACAATTCACGTAAAATTACACGTTTTTTTCAGTTTAGTTGCTACGTGACTTTGATAGTGAGTTTATGGTATATCAATGAAAATTGGTTTTTCAATTTCAATCTAATTTTCCATGAAAAAGTATGGCAATTTTGCCCATTTGCAAAAACACGTAATATTTAATGAAACTATTTTACTGTTTAGCTTATAAAACACCTTTTAGAGACTTCTTGTAAATCGACATCCAAATTAAAATTGTTTTTCGGGTTTATCAAAAATATCAGTTTCAATGGTCCCATCTTCTACGAAATCTCATCAATATCATCAAACATAAGCTCGCTGAACCCAAAGTTTGGCTAATTTTCGTTATAAGTTTTATTTTCGATTCATCGGCTACGTTTTTGATTTTGACCGCATATTCAGTAAAACTTAGTTAAACTGTTTGGCGTTTTCATTTATGCTTAAAATGGTCGTTGATATTTAGAAATTTTATCGCGCTTAATTTTCTGGTCGTAATTTTTACATTTTAGGTGTAATAGAAAAATTGGAACACTATGACGATTTCCCCAGATTATTGAAAATTGACTCAATATTTTTCGATGTTAGATCAAAATTACAATAATTTTATTGGCGTTCTATGAAGTTAATGTCTGATTCTGATGTAGCCTTTGAACGGCTGTAAGTCTTTATAAGTGCAATTGGATGTAAATAGAAATGTTACAAATGCTGCTTTCGTTTTGTTATACAATAAAATTGTTGCCACTGAAGAACTACTCGACTTCTCGTCATAACTCTCATAATAGTACTGAGAGTAATTCCAGAAGTAACAGTATGATTAACCGAAGGAGCAATGTTAGATGAAATAAGATTGTGGGAACATAATTTCGTTTTAATTTACCCGTAGAATAGCACCGCGGTTCGAAATGTTTGCACATATTTTGACAAATTTCAAGTCGTTATTTTATAAATTACAATTGGAAATTCATTCGTTATATTTTGGGTTTTTGATGGTCAATCTAAATAATCGGATATTATGCCGATTTGAAAATTTACAACCTGCAACCGACACTTTATTCCAGATTTACGCGAATTGAAATTCAATTTCAATTAAAATTTATTAGATTTTATTTACTTTTAACGATCCGATCTCAAAGTTCAATATAAATATTGCATAATAAAAACATACATACTACAAAAGAATGTTTAAAACTAATACAAAATTATTCTGTATTTATGTACATACATACGTATCAATTCATCATTTTAACATATGTACATTAATACATGCTCTGGATTAGTGAATTTTGTTTTGTTCTATATTGAATCAAAAACTAACATGCACCAAAATAACACTTATACCTACTATCGTAAGTAGTTTTGAAAAACTGAAAATTGTATATAAATGTATATTGTATATGTATGTACTTAGATAGAATTTAAACTTTTCAATAGACCATAATTGTATAAACAATTAATTGAATTTATCCGTAAGTTACATTTTTGATCTAAGTTCATTTTGGAGTAAAAATAAGTATTTCAAAGATATGCCTACAGACTTTGATGCTTGACTGTACCTACTATATACACAAACTAGAAGAAAAAGCCCGCAATACGGGATAAAAATATTATTTCTTTTAATTTCCCATAAGAACTAATGTAAATTTGTTCATTTTAACATAAATGTTTATGAACTAAAATTCACTCGAATTGAATAGTATTATTCTATAATTTTCGTCCTCAATATATTTAGAATTAATGATTGAAAAATCGTGGAATAAAATCTCTCTACATTTTCAGGTAGGATGAGAAAATAAAACCACTATTTTTCACTACTTTACAATCACACAATAACATTTTTCTGTATACAGGAAAAAATTTAAAACAAATCAGGGCTGCCTTGATTTTTGTACAAACACGGCCCTTCACATGACAATCGCCGTCCGTATATAGTATAAAAAAGTAATTTATTTGATTTTTGTCATCAATTTTTTTGTTAATTTTTAGTTATTTATTTATACTAGATGGCTCTGTTTTATACTCTCTTGGTTGGTTTGTTTCTATTCTATGTCACCCATTTATAGTACAAAAAAATATGCAGCTTCAAAAAATGGCGCTACCAATTTTTTTCATTTTTTTGTTAATCTTAATTCATCTGTATGTAATCATTTGTGGTGAAAGTTTTGAAAATTTTCTATGATGCTGTCTCGAGTTATGGTCTTTAGAAATAATCCATCAATGAGATTCGCGAGCACTTATCGCATATCGTTGGATTCGTTGAAAATTTCTCTACGGTTCGCGCGAGTTTTGAAAATTTTCTATGATGCTGTATCGAGTTATGGTCTTTAGAAATAATCCTGATGGGAGATTCGCGAGTACTTGTTGCATATCGTTGGATTCGTTGAAGATTTCTCTACGGTTCGTGAGAGTTTTGAAAATTTTCTATGATGCTGTCTCGAGTTATGGTCTTTAGAAATAATCCTTCAGTGAGATTCGCGAGCACTTATCGCATATCGTTGGATTCGTTGAAGATTTCTCTACGGTTTTTGCGAGTTTTGAAAATTTTCTATGATGCTGTCTCGAGTTATGGTCTTTAGAAATAATCCTTCAGTGAGATTCGCGAGCACTTATCGCATATCGTTGGATTCGTTGAAGATTTCTCTACGATTCGTGCGAGTTTTGAAAATTTTCTATGATGCTGTCTCGAGTTAGAGTCTTTAGAAGTAATCCTTATGTGAGATTCGCGAACACTTGTTGCATATCGTTGGATTCGTTGAAGATTTCTCTACGGCTCGCGCGAAATTTGAAAATTTTCTATGATGCTGTATCGAGTTATGGTCTTTAGAAATAATCCAGATGGGAGATTCGCGAGCACTTGTTGTATATCGTTGGATTCGTTGAAGATTTCTCTACGGTTCGTGAGAGTTTTGAAAATTTTCTATGATGCTGTCTCGAGTTATGGTCTTTAGAAGTAATCCTTATGTGAGATTCGCGAACACTTGTTGCATATCGTTGGATTCGTTGAAGATTGATACGGTTCGTGCGAGTTTTGAAAATTTTCTATGATTCTGTCTCGAGTTAGAGTCTTTAGAAGTAATCCTTCAGTGAGATTCGCGAGCACTTATCGCATATCGTTGGATTCGTTGAAGATTTCTCTACGGTTCGTGCAAGTTTTGAAAATTTTCTATGATGCTGACTCGAGTTATGGTCTTTAGAAATAATCCTTCAGTGAGATTCGCGAGCACTTATCGCATATCGTTGGATTCGTTGAAGATTTCTCTACGGTTCGTGCAAGTTTTGAAAATTATCTATGATGCTGTATCGAGTTATGGTCTTTAGAAATAATCCTTCAGTGAGATTCGCGAGCACTTATCGCATATCGTTGGATTCGCTGAAGTTGAGACGGCTTGTGAGAGTTTTGATAATTTTCTATGACGCTGTCTCGAGTTATGCTCTTTACAAGTAATCCTTATGGGAGATTCGCGAGCACTTATCGCGCAGCGACCGGCCGCGTGCCAATGAGTGTTACCGAAGCCGTTAGCCTCTACAATTCTAATTGGGGTTGGCCACGTGTCACTAATACGTATCATTAATAAATTCTATATAATCCGCTCCTACGTGCGGCACGCAGTGCGACATGTTTGTTTATCCCGGCTCCTACGTCCCCCGAAGTTCATTTCTAAGGCCCCTCGAAGGGCTGAGCGGGGGGGAGCGGAGCGACCTGCCGTGTACCCGTGAGAGTTACCGAAGCCGTTGGCCTCTACAATTCTATGTTAAATTATTCGATATCATTTTTCTTCAATTAATTTTCCTCAGAATAGAGAAAAACTGTGTTATGTAAGATTTTGTATTGAAATATTTTATAATTGCAACATTTTGCATTTGCAATATTTTGTAATGCAATATTTTGTAATGCTAGATTACATACCCAATCCAGTTTTTCTAAGTCCCTTATTTTAAGTCCATTTTTCACATGAGCAGGCATTTCGAAATGGGCGTCGAATTCGGAGATTAAGTACTGTTTACAATATTCGTAATAATTTCAGAAACTTCCTTTCTGTTCGTGGATTTATTAGTGAAAGGTAATAAACAAACGTTTATTATATTTTTCAAACAACTACTACTTAGTACTTCTTAGTTTCGGCTCCCACATTTTTTAATCGCTTGCCTCAACTATTACGCGCGCAGTTAAATAATAGAAAAATTATGAATTTAATTAAGGATTGGTTGTTTGAAAATAAATACATTGGCTTTATGTTTATAAAATAAACATAATAGTATTTACTTCTTATACTTTCTGCCGTAGGCACTTGGCGAAACACACTTAATACACACATTTTTAAATTTTTTTTTAAAAACACTTGTTAAATATTTCGCAAAATTACAAAAGGTTTAAAAAATCACTCGATCGATTTCGGCTTATTAGGCCATCATCAGGAGTATCTACTAAACTGTAAAAATAAAATTGTAGTTAGATATATATATATAGTTGGAAAAAGCAAAAAGTGAAACCAAAATATACCAAGAAAAAAATGTGGGAGTGGTAAAAAATAAAAATTAAAAATTAAAAAAGGGGTGAGTTAAACACAGGTAAAATTGGTGAGAGCAATAAACATTAAAAAATAAAAATTAAAAGAGGGTGAGTTAAACACAGGTATATGATTATTGATTAGTCAACGGTCGAATAACAAAATTCCAGATGTTGATTTTTTTTATATTTTTTTTATTATTTTTTATAACCCGACGAATTAGTAATTTTATGGTATGGAATGAGTATGTGAATAAAACAATGCGGGGTCGGTAATTGGTGAGAAACGGATTTCTCTCTGTTCGTTGAGGATATTTTGGTTAAGAAATATAGCTTTTCGGATTTCGTAAGATTCTAAGTTGTCTAAACGTCTACTTTTTGGTTGTACATGCAATATTTCTAAATTGTTTAAACTGGATGTGTGATTTTCTAACGTTAAATGATTATAAAGGGATGATTCATGGCTACCAGATAAATGTTCTTTAACTCTAACTTCAAAATTACGCCCAGTCTGTCCGATATAAGACGAACTACAATCATTGCAATTGATCTTATAAACGCCAGACTTGGAAAGGCGATCAATTCTTGGTTTGTTGTTAAAAATCATTTTCTTAATTGTATTATTGTTATAAAAAGCAAAGCTAATATCTGTATATTGTGTCACGATGTTACTAATCCGTTGACTAGTTTTTCCTATATACTCTAAGCGGCGCCAATTTTTCGGCATTGGACTATCAGGTGGATAAATGTTAGCTAAAGCTTTATGCTTCAGTTTTCTGTTTAATAGCTTTAATATAGTCTTAGCTGCATAACCGTTATTCGCTGCTATTTCTAAAATTATATTAAGCTCTTTGTTATAATTGGATATGGTCAAAGGAATGTTTATTAATCTATCTAAGAATGAGTGGAAAGCTGACATTTTAATATTATGGGGATGGTTTGACGAGTTAGGTATAATGGCGTCTGTATACGTGGGTTTTCTATAAATTTTGAACTCTAATGAAGAATTAATTCTGGTTATTGTTATATCTAGAAAGTTAATAGATTTGTTTTCTTCTTTTTCTACCGTAAAATTAATGGTGGGATATTGAGAATTTAACCAAGTGAGAAAAGAGGTTAATAGCCTATCAGTTCCATTCCATAGACATAGTATGTCATCAACATATCTGTACCAAAAGATCACATGACGGAAATAAGGATTATTGCTTGATACAATCGTTTGTTCGAAGAAATTCATGAAAATTTCTGCTAACAAAGGTGACAGAGGGGAGCCCATCGGTAGACCATCAGTGAATCTGAAATACTTATTATCAAAGCAAAAATAATTTTGTTTAATACAAGTTTCAAATATCAGCTTCAGTTCATTCCGAAGGCTTCCATCTGCAACATCCCTATCTAAGTAAGTATAAACTATTTGAGACAAAATGTTAATTGGAATAGAAGTGAAAAGACTAGCAACGTCAAACGAAACTAATTTTGAGTGTAGTGGAATATCAACATCTTGAATTTTGCTAATCAATTCTACCGAGTTCTTAACCGAGAAAGCCGAAACGAAATTGGTATGACTGTTGAAAAAGTTTATGAAACCCTTACATAGCTTGTAGGCAGGTGCATTGCAATACGCTACTATTGGTCTAATTGGAATGCCTTCTTTATGGATTTTAGGTAAACCATAAAGAATTGGGGCAGATGGATTCATAACCGTGTACCTCCAACCAGTGCCATCAAAGACCTTTGGGCATTGGTTGATACACTTACTGACCAAAGTCTTAAATGACCTAGTAGGATCTCTATTGAGCTCTAATGCGTTGCTTTCTGTAATGAAATCAGAAATTTTATTGTAATAATCGATTCTTGTGAGAACAGTGATCGTATTACCTTTATCCGCTTTACAGGCTATCAGGTCATGATCACGTAACTTTTTCTTAATCGTACCAATCACTTTAAGGTTATTATTAGAAGAAAAAACAGAAGAATGAGAGGAGATAGAGGAGGAAGCGTTACTCAAGCCTTTCTTAATTTGTAACGCACATATTGCTTTCAGTTGGGTTGACTGGCCGGATAAGGCAGTTTCGGCATCTATAGCGAGACTTTCAAATGACTGAACGCCGATTGTATTTGGCACAGGAGCAAAATTTACTCCATTGCTCAGCATTTGAACCTCTACGCCACTGAAGCCAACGGAAGACAAGTTCTTCACGTTTTAAGAACTTGTCTTCCGTTGGCTTCAGTGGCGTAGAGGTTCAAATGCTGAGCAATGGAGTAAATTTTGCTCCTGTGCCAAATACAATCGGCGTTCAGTGTTTTTAAAAAAAAATTTAAAAATGTGTGTAATAATAGTATTTATATTTTGTGGTTTTTGATAGTTTATATTTTATTTAAATTTAATATTATTGTCAAGATTATTCACCACTGCCTCGCAAAGAATAACCTACCTTATATTTTTGTAATATTATTTTAATTAATTCATAAATTTGTATTTTTAAGGTTGTGAGAAATTAATAAATTAGTTTAAAATTAACTGTCACCCAAAAATTACATCACTTTTCCGTTATTGCTGCCATTTGAAAAGAGAGGTAGGATGGACTATTTGCCGTTAGACAAGAGAAGAACTCTATATCAGAACAAATATGATAAATCAAATTTTTTATATCTCAGCAATGCATCGACAGATTTAATTACCCTGTTTAGACGAGAAAACTTCAACGAATCCAACACTATGTAACGAGGGTTCGCGAATCTTCCATACAGATAACATCTAAAGACCATAACTCGAGACAGCATCATAGAAAATTTTCAAAACTCTCACGAACCATAGAGAAAACTTCAACCAATCCAACGCTATGCAACAAGGGCTCGCGAATCTCACATAAGGATTACTTCTAAAGACCATAACTCAAGACTGCATCATAGAAAATTTTCAAAACTCCCACGAACCGTAGAGAAAACTTCAACAAACTCAACGCTAAGCAACAAGTGCTCGCGAATCACCTATAAGGATCGAAACATCATAACTCGATAACGCATCACGGAATTTCTTTCGAAACTCTGATTTTACGGTTTAGAAAACTTTATTAAATCTATCGCTATGCCATAAGTGCTCACCATTCCTCGATAATGATATCTTCCAAATATCTTACCCCAGAACGCGTCATGAAATTTTTTCGAATCGCTCATAGACGGTAGAAAGAACGTTAACGAAGCCAACAGTATGCGAAACAAGGGCTTATGAAATGCCTATAAGGACTTCTTCTAATGACCATGTCTCGATAAAGCGAGCTTTTGTATCGATATTACTAACAATTTGTTGATAGTGTGTTCTTGTATTTACATATTATATAGATAACCAGATTCTGTTTTTCCTCTTATCTAACAAAATATTTTTTATTGTTTGACGTTGAAAAATTACAAATTGTTTTTTTAAATGTTGTTTATTCAGGTAATATCAATAATCTCAAAATTTGAAAAAAAAATTCATAATAACTAGAGATTCAATGTATTTAACCAATACATTCTCAGACGTAAAAAAATAGGACAATTTTAGGACAAACTTCACGCCTGTCGACAAATACGTGAAGTTTGTCCTAAATTTGTCCTAAATTTTGTTGTTGTAATTTTAGGACAAAGTTAGGACACACTTCACGCGAATTTAGAACGAGTAAATCGTTCAATATTATTAGCAATTCGTGCATACCATATATAAAAGAAGATCACCAAAATTGGGATGCCCATTTATTAGAAATCACTTGCGCCTTACAAAATGTAGTGCATAATTCCATGGAATATTTACTCCATTATTTATTATTTGGACAGCATATGGTAAGTCATGGAGAGGACTACCAACTATTAGGAGGATTGGACTTGCTGGAGGAATGCAAAGTGTGAGTCAAAACTGAAAGCATTAAATTAAGTATGAACCAACAATCAGTCATCAAACATTTAAAACAAACGTATGAAAATAGAGCCACTCGGTATAATCTGCGCAGTAGCAATCGAACTTTTTTCAATAGGGCAAACAGAGTTTATTAAAAACCACATTTTGAGTAACGCCGCTAATAAACTGTCAGTCAAATTAACCCCTAAATTTATTCAAGGGTAAATTATTAGAAAGGTGGGGAATGTAGCCTTCGAACTGGCGCACATGGATGGCAAACGATTCGGGCTATATCCGCACAACGATCTAAAAGATTTCTGAAAAGGACTGTTCTCAGGTGGGTCGTCCCCACGTTTGTTTGAAAAATTCCCCAACCCTGAGCTTAACTGTAGCTCGGCAGAGATACAAATTACTCAAAGATACAATTTTTTTAACTTGGGAGAGGAAATTCTTTTTCATTTTCAGTCATTTTGGTTGGATAAATATTTAAGCGTAAATAATCTGCATCCTATATTATAATACTCTCAATCTATTCCCATTTGATTTTAAAATTTTAACCTTCATTTTTTTAAAACTACTAAAATGCAGAAAGCGACTTTTGCATATAGTACAGGTTTAATCGTTTATCGATTTAAACAAAGTTCAACATTTTTGAAGATGAAGTGGTTATCTGAATACACTATTTAGACCAATAGGATGCCTGTGCCAGAAGATCCATTGAAGACAAAAATATGTATCGAAAACTTGGCATCTTCATCACCCATACAATAGGCTCATTTAAATTGGATTCAAAACTTTGATTGCAATAACTTCATATTGGAAATAAAATTACGTCAAATAAGGCCGCACGCGCATCGTTATCATCCCATATAATCACCATAAAGTTGAAATGGTACAACATGTTTTTTGTTGATTAAATAAAAGCAATTTGAAATATACACAAATTTCAAATCAAGTCAGGGTCTTATTTTAAGAAGTCAACGTCTTCGGAAATTATACATATGGATTTTCGTCAGACAAAGTCGATCGTCGATATACCAATAACAATAAATAGTAATGTTGTTTACATAGAAATTGTTATGTTAGGAATTGGGTTCAAAGACAATAATTACTTTGTAGAAAAGTGATACAGTTTCTTTGATGTACGTTTGTATGTTAGAATTTCACTATCAGCCATCTGGTAATTTATATAAATGTTTAGCAAAATAGAGGTTAGGTTGGTTATTGAAATGACTGCCTACACAAAATTTGCATCGAAAGGCGGTTTTCCTATACCTTTGAATCAATATTCATAAATTTATTTTTCATTTGAATATTTTTTTTATAAACCGTCAAATACAGTTCCTATTTCTCGTTTATAGCGATACATTAATAAATCATCTCCGTAACCATAATCATTTTAAGACTGTCTGCTATCTACTCGTTTTATTTTTTTTTTGTCGAGAAACTTCAAAGTTAAACAATTTCAAACCATGACAAATTCTCTGTAAACGAGTAGTTTATAGTATACAGTTAAAAAATTTTACCTCCATAACAACACTGAAAATTGTTTTTTTTTGTTACCGTGCACTATAACATCAAAAATAATTTAACTAAACCGTAAAATATTTCCGACAAGCAACAAACTCTAATCTTTTGTAGTCGAAGCATTTTTCGAATATTTTTTTTTCAATTCTCGTCGATTTTTTATTTTTTGTAGATTTCTAAACCTGCTAAACGATATTGGTATGTATGTACATACGATAAAATAACTAAATTTCAAATTGATACAGCTTGTGATGAGGATTAGTTGAGGATTTGCATTTTGGGAATTTTCCTTATCATTTAGATTTAGATTATGTATAAATAACATCTGAATGATTTGAAATTTTGAAGCAATATTATTGATCGACAACCTGACAACAAAAAAAAAACCCAACAAATTTTCTACTCAATAGTCGTTCTCAATAGACTTAATGTTTTTTGTTCGATCTAGGTCAAATTGAAAATAAAAATGAAAACTTGTAAACATCTTATGGTATTTAAATGTGAACTTCAACATAAAAAAAGAATTTAGAGGAGCATGACACCGATTAAACTAAAAAAAACAACAACAACATTAAATCGGTCTGTTATGTTTTACGAGCTACACATAAACCGTTTTTAATTAATTTTAAAATAAATAAATTCATACAAACAACTAATTATAGTTTACAGAAACTATAAATTATTTTAATTTACAAAATGATTTCCTCTGCGCGCTCAATTTTTCATATCAACAATTCGGGTCATGTATATGGAAAATCGAGAGACCGGATATTAGTTACATAATTTGCATAGGCCAACGTTATTTGTGCTAAAATTCTAAATATATTATAAGCTGATATTTCGTCACTTTAATTTTCTAATTTTGTGTTAAAATTCAAGATTTGTAGTGGTTCACTCTGATTTCTGAAAGTTTCGGAGAAGTTCAAGTCGCTCAATGAATCTGCGGTCCAATGAACATCATTTGCCCGTTCTCTGGTTTGAAAATTATTATTGCTAAACTGATGGTAAATTCACAAACTGTTACCGCAAAAAAAAAAATCAAGCTTCTAAAGCCTTTAGCCGAAAATGACGCGGATAAGTCGTATCAAAGTGAGATGCGAAGATCAGAATATTACCAATCGCATAAATTTTCGTGACAGCAACCGTCGTTTGCTTCCATGGGTGCTAAAGCCATTGGATTTCAACCTATCACCGAACTTGACATTTGCAGCCTATTGATGCTCAAACACCAAAGTTTGCTGAACTTTATATTCTGGATAGAATCCAAAACTTCTGAACTCCGTCTAGATCGTTATTTTAGAAACAACAATCGGCTTACAGAAACTTTCACAATGATCCGAGAAAACGAAGCATCCAATTGTAAGCATGGTTTTCAAACGAGACCGTCAATCTGATTAGCGACGAAACAACATACCAACGTAAAACGAATTCGGCCGTATCAGAATCTACCCACGAAATCCTGAAGATTTAAATCAAGTCTTAGCTTAGATAATTTGTCGCATCCAATCTTTCATCCATACGGAGAACCTGAATTGGTGATGTGACGCTTACGATGGAGCACAGCAGAATCGAGTTCGGAACAACATCCGCATGCTGCAATGCAAAGCAGTATAAACAGCAATTCGTGTTGAATTCGGCCCAATCATGAGCTATGGAAAGCTGACCCGGCAATGGTTAGTGGATTTGTACCTTCAGGCGGAAGCTAACAACCTAAACTATACAGTTGTATCAAAGATTAGCAGATCATATAGCCAACATGGCATAAAATGCCAACGTTCAAGTAAGCGTTTGCAAAGTGGGGTGCACCTCATCTGTTCGTCATATTTATTGCGATCTCAACTACCGAAAATAACCGAAAATTTGAGACCTGGAGAGGCTGGAGGACAAACAGTGGATCGTCCTGATTTAATTGCACTAGTATTCAAGTTAAAGTTAAAATCGTTGATGGATGACCTAACAGTTCGTGGTGTGTTCGGAGAATCGATAGCTTAATTCTACACCAACTAATTTCAAAAAACGGGCCTACCTACCACATGCGCATATTTTGGTGGCACTATGAGCAGAAACAAAAATTACAACAAGAGAAAGGATCAATCAGTTTCTCGAATCAGAAAATGCTCGAATATACACAATCGTCCCTAAATATGTCATGCTCATGAACCGTGCGGATTGAATAATTCAACGGCTCCTTGCATGAATTGCGGAGAATTCACGTTAAAGTTCCCGAAACTATTTAACACATAGACAGTGCCAAGCAAATGGCTATCCATTGTACCGTCGTCGAGAAGGAGTCTTGCATATGTGAGAGGAGTACTAATGAATAATCTAAATGTTGTTTCTGTTAGTCCTTACTTAGCTTTGAAGTATCACGCTCACATCAAAGTACTCGTTCATACCTCGTTATGAGCCGTCAAGTACATATACAAACACATGTACAAACACATCTTTCAGTTGCTGTTAGAGCCGGTGGTCAACGAGAACTTCATCACAGCGAAATGGCACCAGGTTTTATCTTCGTCTTTTTCTGCTACAAGTTGTTAGAGCCACAAGTTTATAAGCGATTAGAACTGTCAATGTAACTATTTGCAAAACGTTTATTCAGATGACGAATGAAGTTAATTATCAGATGTCAAAGCAATTGCGGGATACAATCGCTTTCATCTGTTGATTTTGTCATCTGCCAAGTTCATTTGAATTGTGGAACACATTCAAAGACGACATATATCTTGTTCGTAGACATGTGTCTTGCCAAACGATGAAGCTACAGCCACAAACACCGCTCTATATAATATCAACCCTTTACGTCAACACGGATTTTCTTGCGATCAAATAACTGGAAACGTACCAATCGAAAAGGAATATAATGCAACTCAAGAAGAAAGAGACGCTGTGGAACGAATCGATAGCTTGAAACAGAGACAGCTTAATGCATTCGGCAAAATTATCGTTGCTCTTGATGACGACACAATATAGGGCAAAGATGCTTCTATTTGGATGGTGCATGTGGGTCCAGAAAGAGGTACCTTTATAGTAAACTGATGGCATTCAAACGAAGCAGATGTCAAAGCGTTCTTTGAAGATTAATTTCCGCGCGTACTGAGATGTATCAAGATTTTCGACAAACTCTACCCGCTGTTGCCAGAGGAACACGCCTGGACATTATCGCAAGTAGAGTCGAATTATAGGAGCCAAACAGTAAAGATGTAAAAGAAATGATTGACATCGAAAACAAATACTTACAAGTGAAGGTCAAATTAAACGATTTCTTAGCAGATAATAGCGGCCATACGACGATTCCTTTGATAGAGTAATTTTCAAAAATGATGTCACAAACAGTAGAACAACAGAATCAATGACTATCCAAATTTACCAGTTCTTTATCCACATAATTAAATCAGTCATTCTTAAATACATTATCCGAAGAGCCGCAGTTTACCGCAATATTGCCAAGATTGAGTGTACCAATATTTACAAGAGAATATAAAGAATTTCCTAGTTTTAAGGACCTGTTTTCTGCAGCAGTCCATAATAAAAGTTATTTATCACATGCTGAAAAATTTCAATATTTAAGAGGGTGTCTTAATAGGGAACCAGCCGAATTAATCAAGCATTTTGCGATATCGGATGCGAATTATAAGAAAGCTTGGTCAAAATTATGTGAACTCTACGGAAAACAAAAACACATCACCAATGAATATATAAAGACATTTGTGGACTTGCCACAACACATGAAATAAAACTCAGCAAGAACCTTAAGAAGTTTAGCAAACCTCGCAGATCAAGTAACAAGAGGTCTTGAAGCCTTAGGTGATAATGCTATGAAACTAGACCCGTGGCTCATTTTTATTTTGCTCGCCAAAACCGATTTTGATACTCAACAGGCATGGGCATTAGGTACAAACGGCCGAAATAAATTATCCATCATTTGAAAGCTTCTTAAAATTTTTCAACACTCGATGCAATAGTTAAGAACCATGCGAAGCATTAAAATCGCAACAATCAAAATACCGATTCGTGCTGCCATGCAATTTTGCCAACAGCTTTGGTTAAACTTCGTGAATCGTGATAAATGTGGAAATTTTCATTATTGCATTATTTAAATTTTCAATATTTCAATTTTTACCACAGTTTAAAACATTTCCGATTGCCATCACCGCCGACATCAAAAAAATGTATCAGCAAATATTGCTCGAGCCCACGCAAACTCATTATCAACGAATACTGTAGTGTTTCTCAAATAGCCGGTCTTACTTCAGCATCTTTCCTCGCGACTCGAGTGCTTATCGAACTGGCTGCGAATTATGAACGTGATTATCCAGAGATTGCTGACATTATTAAAAGAAATTTTTTCGTCGATGACCTACTCACAGGTGCCACGAACGAGAAAGAGGCATTTAAAATAAAAAATTAAATCGATTTCGTATTGAAACAGGAGGGTTTTGCTGAGAAAATGGAAGTCGAATTTAGCGTCGTTAACGGATGGTATAGTGGATCAATTAAAATCGCACATGATAGTGATATCTCTCAAGTACTTTGACTTCATTGGCAACCAAAACAAGATATGTTCATCTTTAAAGTTCAAATTCCCGAAGAAGTTAAATGCACCAAGCGGAGTATTTTGTCAATTGCTTCCCGACTATTCGATCAATTGGGGTCGCTAACACCATCACCGTAAATATTAAGATTTTGATGCAAGGGTTTTGATGATCCTGGCAAGATCGCCAAAAATTGGGTGCAGAAGCTCTGACAGTTACAAGGAGCTAGGACCATTAATAACTCCGCTCTACACCCAATTAAAAAAAATATAAAATAAAAAAGGGTTATGGTTTCATAAGCTTTCTTGGGGCGATGAGATACCAAGTGATTGAAGTTTGCAGGTGGTATGCCATCAAAACTCAATTTGAAACCATGAAGGAAGTAAAGGTTCCAAGATTTATGTGCCCCCGGGGTTCATCGCTAGAACTTCATGGATTCTGCGATGCTAGTGAAAATGCTTATGCAGCTGCCGTTTATATTCGTACGTCAATTAATGGACATGTAAGAATTAATTTGCTATTAAGTAAGTCCAAAGTAGCATCAATCCAGCAAATAAGTATTCTGACCCATTCAACTGTAGTTTTGTCATGGTTGCATGGACCCCCGCGAAAGTGGAAAACCTACGTTGAAAGTAGGACTAAATAATATGAATAATTGAAAAGATGTTCTGAATGCAGTCTGGAGGCATATAAAGAGTGAGGCCAATTCGGCAGATTTACCGCAAGCAGGGGGATTCCATCAAAATCGTTAATGAACAAAACGTTATGGTGGAAAGGACCAAATTGGCTAAAAAGGGGTGAAAATCATTAGCCGCAATCGATAAAGGTTATGAATACACACGAGGAAGAGCGTTATAACGTGATCGGGTTGGTTGCAACAATGAACGTCCATTGTGTTCAAGTCTTACTTGATAAGTTCTCAGAGTTGACACGAATCATCCACATTATGCCACGAATAAATCGGATCATTTATAACATGAAGAATCCAAGGTCGAAACTGTCTGGTTGGCTTAACACGGAAGAATTACAACATGCTGAAATATTTATAGTCAAGGAAATTCAACGAAATGAATTCTCAGATGATATTGCTCATCTACATCGGTACAAAATGGTAAAATCAAATTCGCGTTTAATTACTCTTGCACCGTTTATTGATGAAAATCGAGTACTGAGAGTTGGTGGACGTCTTGAAAATGCTACTTGTTCGTATGACCAGAAGCACCCAATCATATTACCAAGGCAACACAAGATTTCTAAGTTAATCTTAAGTCATTTGCATATAAAATATCTTCATCCTGGGCCAACTCACTAACATCAATATCAAGAACGAAGTTAAGTAATAAATGTATTAAATGTTTCAAATATGCAACAAATAAATCATCGGACGGAGTGCAAAGTTGGTCAAAGGATACATCTTAATATTCATTTGCTTAGTCACAAAAGCATTGCATATCGAAGTGACTAGCGACCTCACGTCGGAATCATTCTTAGCATTTCTGAAACGGTTTACTGCACGAAGAGGAGTACCAAAACAAATTTTTTCTGATAATGGTACAAATTTTATTTTTGCTAAAAAAATATTGTCTAATATTTACAGATTACTAAACTCAGAGGCGTGCAAACAAGAAGTTATGACATATGCGGCTAATATTGGTATCAAGTGGTCATTCATCCCTCCAGCAGCTCCAAATTTCGGTGGTATATGGGAGCGTGCCGTTCGATCGGTAAAAACACACTTGGTTAAAGTAATTGGTTGTTCACATTTAACCTTTGAAGAGATGAGCACTGTCCTAGCTCGGATAGAAAATGTGCTGAATTCACGGCCACTATGCGCTGTAACAAATGAAGACACGAATAACAGCGACACACTTAATCCGGTTAATTTTTTGATTCTGGGAACAGATGCAATGATTCCAGATAATGATTACAGTCATACTCCAAGATCTTATTTAACGAGATGGCAACACGTCCTGCAGATAGTTCTGTCATTTTGGAAGCGGTATTCTCTAGATTATTTAAATAACCTGCAGCAAAGGTTTAAATAACGACAACTAAACCGGAATCTACAGGTGAATGACATTGTGGTGATAAAAGACAATAATGTTGCGCCATGCAATTGGCGTGTCATCGAGGTGCGCAAATTGGCGACGATGCAGTTGTTTGCGAGGCACCTATCAAAACTAACCAATCGATTATTAAACGTCCAACTTCGAAGCTTTGTCGTCTGCCAATTGGTGATGATGATTAGCTAAAATTTGTCAATCTTTAACAAAGGGTAAACAACAAAGTTGGCAACAATCATTTCTATGTTATTCTAGTACAAATTTATAACAAAATAAATTTGCTAGTACTTAAATCCAAATAAATTGGAATATTACGTACATTCCACTGCGCTCATACTGGTCGGATCAATTTAAGATAATACAATTTTATTTTGTCAATAAAGTATTTGGTATTTGTTCAATAAGTTAACTAATTAATTAAAATTAAACTTTGAGTTTTGTTTCATAAAAATTTTGTTGTGAGTTTTCGTAAAAACTATGTCAGTCGCTAACCAATATATACAAAAGGATTTTCTGCTTTATGACAAATTTTTTTTATCCATTGCCAAGATGAAACTATTAATGAGGTTTAAACACGCCGCAGTTATACTAGAGTTCTTGGTGAACTTTGATTCTTTGCAATTTTATTTTGCAGCTACATTTTTGTATGTATCGGTTCACTAAGCTCATAAGTTGTCAATTTTCTCTATTTAGTGACAAATTGCATCTTTATCCACTAGATCATAATTTAGAACTTTCTTAGCACTACAAATAAAAGATGGCTCAACAATTTTATCTTTAGTAAATCTAAAATTAACAAATTTGTATGATATGTAAGTATCTACTAAACAAAATTCGTAATTAAGATTATTGGGATTAGTTGCTATACATGATCAATGACTATACCTATCGTATTAATAATTCGGAAGGCAGATATTCGTTCAGAATTGTTTAACATGTATTTTAAGACAGCATTATCAGGCTCAGAATCCATTAGATTAAGATTGAAGTCTCCAACAATAATAGTTTTATTGAGATCTGATATTATTGCTTCAAATTTTGGGTATTCTCAACAAGGAAACTGCTGTACATAACAACAAAATTTGTTTAAAACAATAGGAAAAGATAAAGCTAATACTACTTAAATTCACAAATAAATTAAAATATAAAAAAAAAAAAAATTGACTTGCATTTTACGAGAGATTGTGATGGTTCGATGTATTAAGCTGGGAAGTGTTCACGATTTCTCCAGATAGGTGCCAGTGTTGATAAAAAAAACTTCAGAGTGTTCATCCTTTTTCAGATATATCTTGTTGTTTTTGGTCCTTAAGAATCTAAAGTTATAGGCATTTTTGTGTTGAAGTGATTTACGAAAAAGTTTAGCTTTAAATAAAGTTAGTTCTTCCCTTACATAAAGTTGTTTGTCATCTTTGCCGCTAAATCCTATTTCGTTGGCAAATAGCTTTTTCTGTTGTTTAATTTTATTAAGCACATCCAATTTAGCTGCTTCAACAGAAAATGATAGCTTAATAATATTCATTGCAGTGTTACCATACTAAAAAATAAAAACTTTTCCTTGAGCTTTCTGTGTGGTAGTTTGGTTTCATACTGATAATCTCGACAACAAACTTCTCTTTCTATTATTCGTGTGGGCATGAAACACACAGTAATGAAAAGTTTTCCTTGAGTTTTTTTTGATTTAGTGAATTTATAATTCGCTAAGTCACTACGTTCTTGCCTCATACTTAATGTATGAAGTTGGAATTGTATTTTTGTAGTTTGGCCGTAGCTACCTGATGAGTCGACCGAACTTTTTGTTTCGAGATTATTAGTACGATACCAAACTACCACACAAAAAGCTCAAGGAAAGATTTAATTTTTAGAGTCAATACATTTTGTATTGACTCTCGGGTTAAAGTACGGGAGGGATTTTGATATTTCTACTTTTTTGTTAGATATATGGTATTATAAATGACTGGTCTTTTCATTTGTTCTGTCGAAATGATGTTATGAATGCCAGTATTATTAATATATTGTGTCTATAAAAAGCCGAAAGAATCTTATTGATTTACCAGATAAACGTGTGCTGTTTCTAGCTGAATTAACTACAATAACTTGAGGTACATTTTCTTTATGTGAATCCAAATCCAGAATATGAAGAAAATTGAAATTTAAGGTTCTTCCGGTACAGAGCCAGATAATTATTTTTTACGACGAGCAAAATTATCGAAAATTTGCAAGTTCAGTTTCGATCTGAATGAGGATCCCGGAAGAAATTGTATTTCAAACAGGAATCGATTTATGCGTTATATAAAACAAATTTGAAATTATTAAGAGTTTAAATATGGGTTGCGTATAATTCGCTAATACTTAACTACATGGTTGCTTATATAAAAAGTAATCAAAAGTGTAATTAAGCAATTTAGTCGCTGTTGCCTGATGAGATTGATTGGAAAAAATTAAATGTTTCGTAATTTCTCATTCAGATCGAAACTGAACTTGCAAATTCTTGATAATTTCGCTCGTCGTATATGAAGAAAATTGTTGACTACCTGAGTCGGTTGAATAGTTTTGTCGCGTATTCCAGTTATTATTAAATTATTTTTAATTTCTTTATATCTCAACGAATCTAGATCTGTCTCTGGTCTGGAAATTGTTTCTTTATTTTTTACGTGTTCCAGTGAAGTGAGTTTCTCGTCCAATTCTAAGTTCTTACTCTGCAATTCTGGGATACGCGTTTCAGTTTTAGAAATTCTGCTTTCCAAATTAATTTGTGAATCCTTCATATCATTTAGCATTTTCTCAAGCTTATTCACGATTTCTAATATTGCACTCAACTGTGTTCCTAGAGGGGTGATTCTTTTACAGCGGAAGTTTTTGATAATCCGATGAAATTTCGCAGGTATGATGGAAATGGGATTCTAACACGATTTTTCAATAAAGTTCTGGAATATGGCCAATTAGGAAGAAACTTTCAAATTCATTATAGAAATTATTCTTCATAATTCATAATTTTAACTAATAATTATATTTAAACTTTTGAATTATTCTGGTGTATTCCAGATTGATAAATATTTAAGAAGAGGAGAAATTGTTAAGAGTTTGCAATTCAGTTTCGATCTGCGAGCATGTGAAAAATAAATCATTTTTCATCTCATCAGGCTATAGCGACTGAACTGCTAATTTATTACACCGATTTTTTCCTATATATAGGAATCAACCGTGCACTTGTAGTATTAGCGAATTTTTACATTCCCCTTTCTTACACTCTAAAAAAAATTAGTAATTTTACTACAATTATTGTAGTACTGTATTTGATGATAATTGAGCAAATTGTGCAATTTTACTACAATTAGTGTAGTAAAAGGAAAAATTAGTAAATAAAAATAAACAATTGTTTATTATTCATCATACTTTTGTTTAAAAGTAAACAATTGTTTAAATTTAAATTCATATTTTAACTTCTTGTTCAACAAATTCAACAATTATTGGTTGATAATTTAACAAAAAAATACTAATTTGGAACGGAATAATAATAAATTCTCTTTTCTGTCTCTCATCTCTTTCCAATCTGCTAGTTTCATATTATAATGTAATATTTTATTAACGTCCTGTTTAGTCGTGATCAATATTTCGGTGCGTTATGTTTTGGTGATGTAGTGTAAAACAATTAAAATTTACGTTTATTGCATTGTAAGTATAAGACATAATAACATTTAATAGAGGATGGAGTATGATGCATGATTATTAATCTAGAATAATACTAAAATAAAGGAAGATCGTGATCCAAACCTATATATTTTATAAGCCAAATTGATTGCATCAAAGCCGTCTATTATAAAAGCCAAATTAATTTTTTGTTTTCATTTTTTTTTTAATATGGTTTTGAATGTTACTAATAGAAAACCATATAGTATATATGTACATAGTGGATTTTATATGGTTTGAAATTTAATATATGTATGTAACATTGTACATAAATAATTATATTCATATAAATAACCACGTGTGCTAGGCGATGAGTTTGGCTTTTATTTTATTATAGAAAGTTTTGAATTGCATACTTAATGCTATAAAATTAAAGGAAATAAACTTTACAAAAAAAAACCATAATGGCGTGCGCGTTAAATAGAAAAAAATTAAATTGTTTTTTGTTCGGATTTTGTGCGAGCAAAGAAAATTGAAGACGGCGTGTAATATATAGGTTTTAATCGTGATTCGTGATAAAACTTTAGCAGATTGCTTATCTAAATTTACAATGAATATATAAAATACAAATAATTACAGCTGATATTATTCAGATGGGCGTTGAAGTTAGCAACCAATTCTCTGTAAAAGTTATACATTTAAAAATAAAAAAAATAAAATAAAAGTTAAATATTCGAATATTTATATAAATATATATTAATAAAAATTAATTAAAGTGATGCATTGCAACATGTGCCGATTTGATACACATAACCTTGATTTATATAATAAACATTTATATATCCATAGAGGAAAATTAAATGGCCGATTTCAGTGTTTGTGGCCTAAATGCTATAATAAATTCTCTAATTATAGATCTTACGCTACTCACTGGCACAGGTGCCATTCAAATACGAAAACTAAAAGTAAAATTAATCTTAAAAAAACTGTGATTAGTGAATATAGTGAAAATTATACTTATAATCGATGTCAATTTAGTTCAACAGTTTTCAGTAAAATAACTGTTCATATAAGGAATCATTTAAAAGCCGGTGAAAAAATTAAATGTCCAGTTAGCAACTGCCTATTCCAATTTACGAATCAATCATCTTTTCGGTCACACTGTTTCAGAAATCATAACAACGAAAAAGATAGAAAATCGCCTTTTTGTGAACAAGAAAGATTACCGCAGAGCCCAGTAGTTATCGTTGAGTCTGTTCCAGGAAATTGTTCAAATAATGACGAGTCACCTGCTTCCAAAAATAATTTGTTTTCAAATTTATTTGAAAGTCTTAAATACAGATTCGGAGTTTCCGATGAGGGACTTAATTTTCTGCATGACGAAATTTCTGGTATAATGATTAAAAATAACGAGGAGATATTTAACGGTGTTAAAACCTTCCACGGAACCCAACTTAATTGCACTATCAATGAATTAAGTTGTACGATCGAAAACAGTCTAAATATCCCAGCATTACATTCGTTCAAAAATAATTTTAAACGTAGCAAACAAATGAAAAATAAAAATGTATATGTGCCATTCCAAAAGATTATTTTAGGACGAGATAACTTTCATAATATTTGCAGCTTCTATTATGTATCAATAGTTGATACCTTAAAAAATTTACTGAATGATGAAATTATCTTTAAAATGTTTCATGAAACTAAAAGTAACAAAAGTGGAGTGTTCCAAGATTATAATGATGGCATTAATTATCAAAACAGCTCATTTTTTAACAGTGGTAATAAAAAGTTAGAATTGATTTTATTTCAAGATGCATTCGAAATATGCAACCCATTGGGTTCTTCGAAGGCTAAACACAAATTAGTTGGGATATATATGGTAATTGGAAATATAAATAAAAAATATCGATCTGTAATTAAAAATATTCAATTGGTTATACTTTGTAAGGAATCGTATATAAAATTATTCAGTTTTCATAAGGTTTTGGAGCCTCTAATTAGAGATTTGAAAATCTTAGAATCTCAGGGATTAAACATCAAGACGAACAATTCATCTGTAACAAATTACAAAGGATCAATTTTTGCGATGGTTGGTGATAACCTTGGAAGTCATCAAATTGGAGGATTTACTGAAAATTTTAGTACTTCTAAGTTTTTTTGCAGATACTGCTTGTATACCCAAACATTATTAAAAAGTAAAAATATGAATTTATGTGAATTAAGAACGCCGGCAAACTATCAACAAAGTCTACAACAAATTGATGAACCCGAAACAATTTCAAATGGATTAAAAATTAACTCGGTCTTGAATAGTTTAGAACATTTTCATGTCTGCAATCCGGGCCTACCACCGTGCATAGCGCATGACTTATTTGAAGGAATTATTCCTTATGATCTTATGGAAATTTTTAAATACTTTAGTAATCGCCGTACAATAAATTTTGACTATATAAATATATTTTTGTCATCCCTTCGAAAAAAGTTTAAACTTAAACTTTCGTTTCCAAAAATTTGCAATACCATGGCAAAAATCCCTGGAAAAGCATTTGAGGTTTGGAATGTCTTAATCTTCTCACCACTTTTGTTCCTTAATTCAGAAATAAATCATGATGATCCAGTTTGGAATTATTTTTGCACAATGATTGAAATTTGCCGGCTGATTTGCGCACCTGAAATTTCAGAGCATCAAATAAAGTTACTTCAAAACTATATCGATTTACATTTTGAGCAAAGAAAAGAGTGTTTCCCGAATTTGAAATTACGGCCTAAACATCATTTTGTGTGCCATTATCCAGATTTGATAAGGAAAATGGGGCCGTTAAGAGGACTCTGGACAATGGGATTTGAACAAAAACACCAATATTTTAAAAAAATTGCTAGAAAAACTAGAAATTTTAAGAATATTACATACTCACTAGTCAAAAACCATCAAGAATATCAGGCACATATATCCAACGATCGTTACAAGGTACTAATAGATGCTGAAGAAGTAATCCGGTTTTCAACCAATATTTTCAATGTAATCATACCGGATGATTACATATTCATTTCCAAAAAAATTGAATACTTAAACACTGTTTATAAAGAAAACTTTTATGTTCTTGTAAAGCACGACGAACAAGGAGAAATTGACGTTTTAAAAATTAACGCTATTTTTATCAACATTTCATATAGCAAAGCCATCTTATATGGGTCAATTATAAAATTTTGGTACAATCAATATACCGTCTTATATGAAAGTTATAATACAAATACTAGTTATGAATGCATTAGATTGGAAAATTTAATTTTAAAAAAACCAATATTTCTACTTCAAAAGGGAAATAAATATTATTTTACACCCTTTAATTCATTTATATAAAAACTAGTTTATCGCTTGTAAAAAACCAATAGATATTAAATAAAAAAAAATCCTTTTTCATCATCTGTGTAAATTAGGTATTAAGAATTTAAACTTAAGATTTTAGATATTTTCGTCATGTCAAATAAAAAGATTCCGTTTGAGGTTTGGAGTGCTGACCGAGTTACACGAAAAACGTTTTTATCTATGCCAACTTTAGAGGATGTAGTTGCGAAAGGTAAAAATTCACCACATTTTTTTTTTGTTTAAAAATGGTTTGTTTGTATTAATGTTATAAATTTTTTATTTTATATAAATCTTTCAGCAAATACTCTGGGAATTAATGGTTGTGTACTGGTTTTGGAAAGTTCGGGATCCGAAATTCAAGAAGATGATGTCTTAGAATATTATGCAGGAAGTAATGTCTATTTCATGCTATTGACTCGGGCTGAAGAATGGAGCCCAGCCACACTATTGTCGGCAACTCCCGTTTCGAGTAGTTCCAATATTTTGAGTAATGAATCAGTTGTAAACCCTATTAATTATCCATCAAGCAACAGTAGCCAAACATACATGTTGGTCTCAGAAGATGATTTCAATTTAGGAATATCAACGTCGCCTTGTTCATCTCCATGCAGTACACTAAGTATGTCTAGTGGCGCTCTATCATCCTCTTCATCAACAAACAGTGCCGCTCTTAAACTTTTTTCCAAGTTTCGCGTTCCGTGGGAAAAACTACCGAATGATATTTCACAAAAACTGAAAAACAAAGAGAATTTGGGTACAAGAATGAGCGCGTTTATAAATTACACAGTGGATGAACTACGGGCTTTTTCTTATTTTATCCCTCTAAGAATTTTCCGTTCTGTGGCTGAAGATATTGTTCATACGTATCCTGACACGTTTGAACAAAGAGACAAAGACAATAAAATTATTTCATCATTTTCGGAAGTTTTATTAACAATGATGAGGAATCGTAACAATTATTTAAATCACACCAGCAACAAGGCAGACGGTGTAAAAATACCAATAAAAAAAAGAAAATCCGTTAACGCACTACGAGACTCAGTTTCAAATTGGCAACCAAATGTAAATGAAATTGAAGGTTCCGAATTATCATTGGAGGAAAAAAAAATTTTTTTGTCTAATATGTTTCCAACAAACAATGAAATGATTGCTGAACGAGAAAAAATTTTACTTTATATGAAAGATTGCTATGCAATCCAAAGAATATTTTTTAATAATGCTGACAATTATCCATCAATTGAAAATATTCAGCAAACTTGGCCATATATCTTTAACAGACATTGTTTATATCAACATTTTACTTTACTGACAGGTGTTAACGAAGAAAAGGTGATTAACACACTGTTCTGCCAAGAAAAGCAAACAATTAGACAATATTTCATGAACTCAAAAATGGAGCATATAAAAAATAATTTGAATAAACAAAACAACGATGAAGGCATTTTGCAGGCTATTGCGCAATATTTTAAAGAAGATTTGCGATTTATACTACAAAATTTTCCCGTAAGTACACTTCAACAAGTTTAGAACAAATATTTTGATTTTAAGATCAGTTCTTTATTTTTTTCTAGGTGGGCACGACAATGGATATAGTCAAAGAAGCAATTCCAACTGCAGGCGCTTGGATTGCAGTAATCGGTGTGTTTGTTAATTAGGCATAATTTACTATACATATTATTCACTTACATTTTTTTTACAGAACATTCATTAGAATCGAAAGTGGCGTACATTTTCATAGAAAAATCGTCAGTTTCATCGACACAGCATGTCAATATCATGGACCTAGTAATGCAATGTATTGCATATTACTATAACTTCAATTTGCAATATCCGTGTGAAATGTCGCAGTCGTTGGATTTTATTGTGCGATTCTTTCTTAATTTTTATCCTGAGAAGCCCAGAGGACCAAAGAAAAATATGCATAACATGGCTAGAATAAATAATCTAATTCGTAAATTAAATAATTCTTGAATAGTTCGTAAACTTTTTATGTATCATACTTATACGTATAACAGCTGTATTTTAAGATTTTATTTCTTTTATTTCATTACAAGCCTGAAGCTTTAATTTTTATTTTATCGGATGTCTTATATTTTTAAATTTGGTGAGAGTTTATTTTTATAATAATGAAATAAAAAAACAATAGAAATTGATAGGTTGATTTTTTTCATTTTGCCTAAATGAGGAGTCTACAATAAGTTCTTAAATTTAAACTTGTTTATTTTTTTAATCTATAACATTATAAAGTTTTCAATATTTTGTATTGCAATATCGAGTCTGTTCACACCGTAGTTACTTTATTATCAAAATACTATATTTTCTGTATCACTTTGATGAATTTAAGCTTTAAATATGTTATATTGGAATTTCAACATTGCATGTTGAATTCTAGTATTTTCGGCGTCATATTCAACAAATTTATGCTGAGTCTGAAAAAGTTTTTATTGGAAATTCAACCTTTTTTGTTTAATTCTATTGTTTTTGGTACAAATTTCAACAATTTTATTCTGATTTTAAAACATTTTGTATTGGAAATTCGATATTTTGTATTGGAATTTCCAAACTTTATGTTCAATTCTAGTATTTTCGGTGAAATATTCAATAAATTTATAATAAAATTAAAGAGTTTTTATTGAAAATTCAACTGCTTTCTGCGATGTATAATATGAAATTTAAACAAATTGATAGTTTAAAACTCAACACGTGTTAAATATTATTACAATTATCATAGGAAATTAGTTACCTACAATAAATGTAGTAAGTTTCAACTAAAATTTTTTAGAGTGTAACTTTTAACAATTTCAATGTTAGTGTATTTAACGCATACATGCGGTTACTATGTTTAAACTTTTGAATTATTCTGGTGTATTATTCAAAAGTTTATACATAGTAACCGCATGTATGCGTTAATAATACACTAACATTGAAATTGTTAAAAGTTTAGAACGGGGAAAAAATCGGTGTAATAAATTAGCAGTTCAGTCGCTATAGCCTGATGAGATGTACTGAAAAATGATTTATTTTTCACATGCTCGCAGATCGGAACTGAATTGCAATCTCTTAACAATTTCTCCTCTTCTTTAATAATTATATCTTTTACGAATAAATACAAAACTTTGTTAACTGTACACTTTAATAAATAAGAAACTATTGTTTTATGTAATACCTAATTTTTTTTAAATGTTACTCGGATTTATTGTACTTTGAAGAAAAAGCTGGTAACATTGCATTTACATATACCAAACACCCAACATAAATATTTTTTTGCCACCACGATTATTAATCAATTCTTTAATGAAGGTGTCGTCCATTATGTAAATATTTAATTCAGTACATATTGGTTCATTGCTTCGTAATGGAAAGTAAAACTACTGAAAAGGTTTGAACATAAATATTTATGTAAAATTCAAAACATTTCCAATTGCAATAACAAACGATAAAAAAAACATTTTAACTAAATGAGTCCACAAAAGAAAATGTAAATAAGTATTTCATATTCAAGAAAATTCTTCTCCACTGATTGAAAACCGCCTTGAAATTAATTTTTCATTTATTTAATGAAAATTGAATACGACGAAGTATGTGTAGTATACCATATTTACTCTTTAGATTGTATGATTTTTTAATTCGGCGTTCGCCAACTTTCATTACAGAATGAAACATTGCATAATTCGCGTACAACTATTTTTCGTTAATGTCACAGTAAACCTTCAAAAACTATCCACAGTAGTAAATTCAGCAGTAACTCTATATAACATAATACTATGAATTCATATAAAAAAAAATTCAATTCCACGATATGATTTGTTTTATGAAAGCTTATCACTCACAAAATTGAGTGCAAATAATCCAATTAAAAATTTCGGACGTGAAATCGTTGAATTAGTTTCATTCAAAAAAAAAAATTGAGAAAATTCTTATTTTCTGTGAAAATACAAACAAATACATTCAGGAATTTCTTATCTTCCTTATCAAAAGGATAACTCTTGTTGTTGCTCCTGTTGTTAAATTTGAAGCAAACGATAATCATGAAACAAGTTTTGAATTATAAATTTTCGAATACAAATGAATTTTATTTATGATAAATGAACAAAAAAAAAATTAAATTAAAAAACCAAATTATTTGTCTGCAATCATAAATTAGTATTGTACGAGTGCTACACTAACTGTACATGTATACATTTGAGATGATGTTCTTATGATGAGTTTTCCCAGCATCTTTATTATATGAAACGAATTTAAAGTGCAAAATTATTTATTAGATACCCAGAATCGTAAATAATTGTTTCTCTTAGTGGTGTTATGAGTTTTCTTGAATTTGTAAAATCCCATAATGTAATATTAATTAAAGTTTTACTATTTACTAAGTATTTATGTTATATACCCGTACAACAAGGTTTTTTTGTTTTGGTTTAGGTACATCCCTTGTATCTCTTCCGCTTCCTTCCTTATTTCATTTTGGTGTTATCTATGTATACAATGAGAAAAATATTTTCTAGATTTTTTATTAACAATTTGCTACATCTTATAGATTTTCCTAATGAATCTACTTCGGTGTTGCTTAAACTTTGTCGAACTAGGTTCACGATGTGTACTGGGACTTCCATGCTATGCATCATTGTTTATATTAAGGTTATCTATTTTTATTTGTAACTTATTTCTGTTGAATATTTATCTCTAAACTTCTTGAATGACTTCTTGGCATCTTGTATGACTTTTACATAACATAACATAATAAGAGACACATTAGGATTTCGGCAACAGAGTTTTCCAGGGACCCTGGATTCAATGGTGCTAATTGGCTTGGCTCAGAGTAATAACGTGAGAATTTCCAAACCGTGTGAAACTTAAATAACCGTGAAAAGAGAGTGGTCAGAAAAGAACTCCTGAATATCGGTTGATATCGTTACACCCCGAAAATAAATTTTTCAATTATAACAAATTTTGAAACGTTATTTGGGGGTCTCTGAACTTTGGGTTTTACTCCAGTAAATGAGAATGTTCGAGCATTTTTCTTGAAAATTTTATTTCCAACCACCTCCAAACAACCGCTCCTGTTTTGTTAACCTACAGTTATTTACTAATCAAACGATTTTAATCCATAATTTATTTAAAACTTTAATTCTTAGATAAAATTTAGAGAAAAATTTGCGCTCCATATCGATTCGCTTTCCTGATCCTTTCTGGCACTCTTTTCATTGCCGCCTGCGTTCCTGATGTATCAATCTTCTTTAAATCTCTTTTTATCTTTCTAATCAGACATTCAACATTTTTGGCACGATATCCATTGCTGTATACCATTCTCTTCAGATTTGCCCAAAAAGTTTCAATGGGCCTTAGTTGTAGAACATTTGGTGGGTTATAGTCTTTAGGGATAAATTCGATTCTGCGTTGACGTAAATCAGATAACGTTGCGTTGGCATAATGTGAGGATGCCAAATCAGGCCAAAAAATCGTTTTATCATTTTTATGATATTTATTTATAAATTTCTGAAGCACAGGTAAACATTTGTTTGTGTATGTTTGCGCATTAACCGCCAAACCACTTTTGAAAAATACTGGGTCACTGACACCTCGTTCGCTAATAGCCAACCACAACATAACTTTACCTGGAAACTTGGTCTTATGAATAAACTTCTCCTTTTCTGGTGCTTTGTGATCGGGAGACTCGTAGTAGTATTTTGGGTGCCATTCATTACCTTCAAACAGTGAAATAACTTTCATCATCCATCACACATTTATAAGCTGAAGAAGCAGCGAAATATGTTTGGGAAAGCACTCTTAATCTAGATTTGATTGTAGCTAATTGTTTGTCTGTAGTTGCTGGTGCCGATTTTTTGGGTTTGCGTTGAATATTCATACTTTGTAAATATTTCTTGATAGTTTTTGGGGCAACTTGATATTTTTTACCCAGTTGTCTGTACGATTTTGCAGTTCGACCCACTGTTTCACCTTTCAATTTCATTCGAACTTTGCTACCTTGTAGTTGACATTTTTTACCAGAGTCGGGTTTTCTTTCCACAGGTTCATTATTCTCAAACAGTTTAATTGTTTTGTAGATAAAGGATTTTTTGAATCCAAGATCCTTGAAGTAGTGAAAAATCTCGTTCTTTTTTTTGTCTGGATTTTCCTGACAAAATTTATAAATTAATTTACGACGATCTACTTATAACAACGACATTTTTGTAACTAATCGTAAAATGACGCAGTTGTAATGTATTTTTTATAAAATATACGGGAACCACCTTATTTAAAAACAAGGAAATTTTTATTTTTGGTTGTACAATACATTTTACATTTGTCCATATTTCATTCCTCATACGTTAATTAACTTTTTGAGACATTAGAACAATCTTAAAAAAATCTGACCAGGATTTGTCAATATTGACTTTTATAAGCTTTTATATACTTTTAAACTTTTCTCAACTTATATCAACTTAAAAAGTTTAAAGCTTTTTACAAGCTTTTATTAGCTTTATTTACAGAACCTTAGTGAATTTTATAGATTTTTATAAATTTCTAAATTTTCAAAGACTTTTAGACTTTCATTGGCTTTTATAAAGTTAAATAGACTTTTACAAACTTTCATTGACTTTTATAATCTTTTTGGATGCTTGTTGCCAGACGTTTTTTTTGGACATGCATAGTATTTTAAAGATTTACACAGTCTTCTTTAGGCTTTTACCGACTTTAATAGACTTTTAGAGACTTTTGTAGTTCACTTTGGACTTTAAAATTTTTTTAGGCTTTTCTAAATTTTTGTTTGACTTTTTTTAACTTTTACACGCCTTTAAAAACTTGTATAGCCTTTTTGTAGACTATTTTGAGAGTTTTATATACTCCACAGACTTCCAGATACTTTTATGGACTATACATATATCACAAAACTTTTTAAAGAATATTGAATCTAATTTAGACATTTTTGGATTTTTAAAACTTTAAGAGGACTTTTGTTCGGTTTTACATACAGTGCAGTGCAAAAAAATAGTCAAATATATTTTATTAAAAATTGGGGTCTTGGTTGCTAAAATTACAAAACATTTGAACGCAATTGGCTCATTGTTTCATTTTAAATACATTTATGACTCAATTTGTTTAAAAAGAAAATTTGACCTGCAATATGCCAATATATTCAAAGTACTCTATTTGGAACTTAAAGGCGTAGTGCCGTAATAGAATAATGTAAATAATCTTCGTTTTTTTTTGTGTGCTTTATTGGTTTATGCAACTTCTATCTTGAATATTAATATTTTGATGGACCACTTTTTGCTTTTATTACGGCAGTACATCGGCGCAAATGTTGTGCAAAAACATTGGTCAAATAATTAGTTTACTTTTACGCCTATCGTCATATAAGACATAAGAGGGGATCTTGAACTAGTAACGGTTAGCCAAATTTTATTAAGCTTAGTAAAAAGAAGACTGTATGACTTTTAGGATTGCTTAAAATTCTTTATTGTTTTAGTAAGTAGGGTTTTACAGAAACTAGTGACTTTTAAAAATATTTATAGACTTTACAAACATTTTGCGCTTTTATATGCTTTTTTCAATACTGTCATAGATTATTATCAACTTTTATAATCTTTTTGGGAGCTTCTTGAAAGCTTTTTTTTAGATAGTAGTTTATATAGATAGATCTTTAAACTTTTGCAGACTTTAAAAAACATTCAAAGACTATTTTAGTATCCCTTTTTAGACTTTTTAAACTTCTAAATGCCTATTTGTTACTTTATTGGACGCTTTTTTAAACTTTTATTTATCTGTTGATATTTTCATTTTATACCTTTACCAACTTTTATAAACTTCCAGAAACTTCTAAAAATTTGAATCGACTTTCATGGATTCTTTTTAAATTACAGATTTTATAGGCTATTTCGAGAGTTTCACGCAGGCTTTTATACATTTTTGGATTTTTAGGCTTCTACAGGATTTAAAAACCTTTGAAGGTTTTTTTATTTTTTGTTGGATTTTTAACTTGTATTTAGATTTTTATACTACTTTGTATAGACTTTTATTGACTTTTAACTTTCATATGCTTTTTTAAACTTACATAAATAAACCTTCATAAAATTGTATAGACTATTTCAAGAGTTTTAAAGGTTTTCAGGATTTTTTTGATTTTATATTAGGGCTATATATAGGGCTTTAGACTGTTAGACTTCTTTAGACAGATTCTTAAACTTTTAGAATTTTTATATTTTTTAATTTTTGTATACTTTTAGTTTAAGTTTATGGGGTTTTTGTTATAATTTTATAAACATTTGTATACTTTTATAGATTTTTAAACTTTTACATGCTTTTATAACTTATGTGTATGTATATACATTTTAAATAATTTTTTAGGGCATAGAAAAAATCATGAAAACATCTTAGAAAGTTTGTCTCTATATGGACTTTATAGGCTTTTATATACTTTTTCAACTTGTATGGATTGTCTTGAACGTTTTTTAGACCGGTCTTGTATAAACTTTTGTAGAATTTTACAAAACTCTAGTGACTTCTACCTTTGAGTATATACTCAAAGCTCGTTTAGACACCTTTTGGACTTTTACACACTTTCAAAGACTTCTTAGACTTTTGCAGACTTTTAAAGAATTTCTGTAGTCTTTTTAAGACATTAAAAACTATTTAAAATTTTTTCTTTAAATTTTGGTTGACTTTACATTAAATGACAGTAATTGCGGTCCGGCGCGGCGTGCAAAAGACGAACATGCTTAGATTGAACTAAAACTTTCGTAAATGAATGCCAAACTGGTAGTAACCATTGATGCTTCGAAGCATCTGGAATATTTGAGTTTTTTAATCTGCCTCATCTCGATCCAAAAATGAGTTAAGATGAAACAATTTTCTTTGTTTCGATAATACCTTGCCCTTTCGAAGAACAACAATTTCTGTTGAAAATTCAGTTTGCTTTATATGCTTTATGAGTCTCTTCAGGGCCTAGTCCATTTTAACAGGAGTCAGTTCACTTTTGATGAATGATATATTTTGCAAAAGCAGTCATTTGCGAACCACCTTTTTCAATTTGATAATAAATCGAAGAACTTTCGCAAATTTTCGCAACAGTTTCGAATATTATTCAATTTTTGTGAAAACAAACACAATATAACACCATATCTCGGTGTTCCAACTTTTCAGGCTCGAAATAAATTAATTGAGAATTATTCGAAATATCCGTGTTTTTTTGACAATTTCGGGTTTATCGAGAATTTTCAAAATTTTTGTTTTCGTTATTTAAGTAAATTTTATAGATTTTTCGAGATTATTCGAAGTTTCGGATATTTCGAGTTTATTCGATATTTTCGAGGTAATTCGATAATATTCAGGTTATTCGAGCGGTGATTAGCACCGAGGGTTAATTTTCTGTGGTTTATTGTTGTTACGGAATTATAGATAATGTGATATTCTAGTGAGTTTTTTAAAATTTTTGAGATATTATTTTGATTTATTCGTTGGGTTGTATAATATTTAAGATGATTATCAAACTTAGTCATAATTTGCATGGCTTGATAGAGTCAATATTTCTAGACGTTTTTTTTTACAGTATCTGAGATTTTATAGATTTCACCTAGAATTAAATTTCTTAGTTTAATTGTTTCAAGTGCAAGGCTCAATGTATCACCATTTGGAAGAAAAATGTAAAAAGTTTAGTTAGGAAATAATTTAATTCATACGTTGATATTTGTTGCAAAATTAAATTTTATAAAAAACCTTGCCAATTGTAGACAATTTGGAAAATTTTATTTGTTTTCTGGGTTGTTTTGTTTTTTCAACTTTTTAAATTTGTAAAGGTTTTTATGGACATCTATGAACTTTTACAGATCCCAAAGGGATTCACACTTTTTGCTTTTATAAACTTATATACTTTTATGGCCTTTTATACATTTTTTTAGATTTTACTTTTGTTAATTAACGTCTTATGGCATACATACTAGTCTTGAAAAAATCTGACAAGGGGTTTTCAATAAGGACTTTGTAGGGTTTTGTAAGTGATAAAGATTTAAAATGGGATAACTCGAGTTATAACCTTTTATGAATTGTGTCAGTTTCGAAATCTATGTATTCGATTTCATATCATATCAATTTTTTTTAATATTCCGGCTACAAGCAACTGTAATAAGCGTTTACAAAAACCAGAATTCTACAAACTCATACGATTTTGAGTAACTCTTAAAAACGTTTTTGTGAATAATGAGAATTTTACAGTTATCCTCTTTTAAGTCTTTCAGCAATTTAGAGCTTGTAACGATCGTTCAAACCACAACGCATGATGTTACAGTTAGAGGATCGTTATCAGAATTAATTTACCCAGGCAGAGTGACCAGCTGCAGCATTTTTCCGCCGGCTAAGGCTCAGTCTTGGGATGGGTTGGGCTGGAACTACCTGGGTCATGATAGCTGCACTAAAAATTATTCATACTGCATGCCCTAATTTGCCCCTCCGATACTCAACACCTGAAATTTAACTGATTAAACACGCATTTTGTTTTTTTTTTTTTTTCCTTTTGTTTAAAAATTATTTATAAATTTTAAGTATATTTCTGTTGTGATAATTATTATCACACAAGATCTGTCCGGCGTCCGCTCTCCTCGAATCCAAAACCAAAAAGAAATTTTTTTTTCGATTTGTATGTCAGTTTAGTGTTGGTTTCTTCGCATTTTCCTCTTCGCGAACGACTCCGCCATCTACACTTGCTGACAACAACCCTAATTTGAGGTAAAAGTCTTTTTTTTTATTTAAAAAAAAAACCTTTTCACGCACAATGCACCGAAATGTAGATGGCGGATCGTTACATCGTGGGGAAGACCCAACACTCTGAGGTCTCACAGCCGGGCTCAACAAGAACACAATTGAAAATTCCAACCAGTCGAATATAAATCAGTCAAATTAAGTTCTTATGTCCTTGGCATGGTATATACCAAGATTTTTACCTAAGTTGTCATTTAATTGATAAGCGACATTTCCGATTCTAGCTACGATAACGGCTGGTACAAATTTTGGTGATAGCTTGGCCGAATATTGTCGCATTGCATCACTTTGAGGGAAGGTGCGCAAGAATACCTTTTGACCAACATCAAATGCTCTGGGCTGACTTCGAGTATTGTAGTTACGTTCATATTTTTGATACGCCCTTTTCAAATGCTCCAATACTCGGTCTTTGACTAATTCCAGCCGAGCTGCCTTCTCACTGAAATGAACGTTGCTATCATCTTCACAACCCAGTAGTCGTCTCATTCCATAATCAGATCCATGTGAAATAAAATGCTGACCGAAAACTAAAAAGTGCGGCGAGTATGAGGTAGAAGTGTGTGAAACATTTCGAAGAGTTGATGCTACTTGTGATAAATATAAGTCCCAACTCGTATGATTCTCGCCAATATATGATCTAATGGCGGCCAGGATAGTACGATTTGTTCGTTCTGACACGTTTGACTGAGGACTATGCAATGGTGTCGAGATATGTTGGATACCGTATTTAGCTAAAAGATTTAAAAATAAGTTAGCTTTAAATTGTTTACCGTTATCCGTTAGGATTGATTCGGGAACTGAGTAGACTTGAAACACCTCCTTTTCAATAAATTCACATAAAGCGGCTGACGAGGCTTCACGCAATGCTTTTAATAACACAAACCTGCTATAATGATCCAAAACAATAAGCACGTATGAGTTCCCTAGTCTGGACCTGGGATAGGGTCCAAGAAAATCCAAGTACAGTCTCTGGAATGGTCGGCGAATCTCCGAGTATTCTCCCATTGGTGGTCGTGTTTGATAGTTGACCGTTTTCATCATTTTGCAAGTTTCACAATTTCTCACGAAATCTCTTACTGCTTTAGACATCCCTGGCCAAAAATAGTAACGCTGAATACGCTCCAACGTCTTATGGTAACCCATGTGTCCGCTAGATGGTGGGCAGTGTGCTTTTTCTAAAAGAGATGGAATTAGTCCTAAAGGAACACAAAGTTTCCATTTTGGAATATCGGTATCCAGGTATCGCTTCCCAAATGTTGGACAAATCAATAGCTTCCCACTTTGAATTTTAAGGTTCGTGTCATGATTTGGATGTTGCTCAATGAACCGTAGTTTGGCGATGTATTCTTCATCTAAAAATTCGGGAGCGTTTAAGTCTACCTGAAGCATCCGGTCATCTCTTGTTCCCGTTATGTTTCCTAGATCCAACACTTCACAATACGTTCGTGATAAAGTATCCGGCACTATATTCAACGTCCCTTTCCGATGTTCAATGTTGAATTTGAAAATTTGCAATTTCAATGACCATCGCGCGAGTCGACCAGACAAATCTGATTGCCGCATGAGCCATTGCAAGCTGGCATGATCTGTAAGAATCGTGAATTCAAATCCTTCTATGTAGTGCCTGAAGTTTTTCACACATAAAACGGCCGCGTAGCATTCCAATTCCGTTGTGGTATATTTTTGTTGTGACGCATTTAGTTTTTTTGAATAAAAAGCTATGGGATGTTCTTCTCCATCCGGCCGCTGGAATAAAACACCTCCCACTCCTTTAGAAGAAGCATCTACCTGGATGAAAAATGGTAAATTATAATTAGGATGGACTAGTACTGGAGCTGTTGTCAACCTCCGTTTTATCTCGTCAAATGCAATTTGAGCTTTGTCGGACCATTGTAGCCTATTATTAAAATAAGCGGCGATGTTAATTGTGAAAAATTAGGGATAAACCTACGATACCAACCACTCATACCTAAGAAACGACGAAGGTGTATAATTGATTTCGGAACAGGGAAATCGGTGATAGCCAGAACTTTATCAGGGTCGACACGGATGCACCCCTCACCTACGATATGTCCCAAGTATTTTAACCGCTTCAATACAAACCGACTCTTTTCGACGTTGATGGTCAGATTGGCTCTCCGCAATCACAAGGCCACGAGTGCCAGTAACTCAAAGTGTTCCTCAAGCGTGCTAGACGTGATAAGAAGATCGTCTAGATAGACAAAAATTTTATCATGAAGCCGGTAATTAATCACCTTGTGCATAAGGCGACACATGGTTTGTGGTGCGTTGCATAACCCGAAGGGCATTACCCGAAATTGGTAAAGCGGTCTTCCAGGAACGGTAAAGGCCGTTTTTAATTTTGAATCATCGTCGAGAGGAATCTGCCAAAAAGCATCTTTCAGGTCCAAGCTGGAGTTGAATTTGGTATTTTCCAATCGACTCAGTATACCATTAATTAAGGGTAATGGGTAAGCATCTTTTTCGGTAACCTCATTTACCCTTCGGGCGTCGAGGCACAATCTGACCTTCCCATTCGATTTGCGAACCAACGTAACTGGAGAACTCCATGGACTCTCTGGACATTCCTCGATAACACCGAGATCCAGCATTCTATCAAGTTCTGCAAAGAGCTCAACTTCTTTCGCACGAGAAATTGGGTAATGTCGCTGTTTGACGGGTTTTGCGTCTTTAGTGTCAATACGATGGCACAAGAGATCCGTTTGACCCAAACCAAGTTTGGCCGACGACGGAAATTGGTCAATTATGGAAGTTAGTTTTGCTTGTTCTATGTTAGACAGGGTATGATTTACGGGATCAGAAATGTCGGGACCGACTGAAGTTGTAGGTAACACCAGCTCATTAATAGAAAATTGTATATTGAAAAGGGTAAAGAAATCTGTCCCAAGATATATATTTTGAGACAAATTTGGTGCGAGATACAATTTTAATGTTTTAACTTGATTATTAAAACGAACTCGAACGTGAACAAAACCTAAAATGCGTTCTTTTTGTCCATTCGCTGTTGAAACGAAAAAAGGAAGATTTTTAAATGGTATACCAGCCATTGACAATAAGTATTCACAATTTTTCCCCAAAACACTTATGTTCGCTCCTGAATCCAATAATCCCCGTACTCGTTGATTAAATATTTCGATGTCGACATATGGTCGGCCATCGATTTCAGTGGTTATTAAGGAGGAACAAATATTTTTACGTGACTTACGTTTAGCTTTGAAATAAAGCCAAGATCGATGGAATTGAGGTTTAAGCGGCTTGACTTCGTTCTTTGGACAACAATTTAATTTTTGCGTACAAATTGACGGAACTCTAGGTCCACATTCGATGCCGCCTCTTCTCGAAGTGGTTTCGGGACAACCTGATTTTGAAAGACCGTCCCCCGATTGAACAGATCTTTCTGGTGTGCGTTTCCCGACATATTTTGTTTAACTTTATTTGAACATTCTGTACACGCTGAATATTTTATATCTGCTTTACCACAACCATAACAGAAAACTCGATCTGACGGATTAGTGCAAGACCTAAAAGTATGCCCAGGATGCTGACAATCCCAGCAAATAATTTTTGATGGGTCCCTGGTGGTGGTTGATACTGTACGCGACTGTGACTGAGGATTAAGATGCCTTATAGCAGAAACATTCGAATCGAAAGAACTATTGTGTTGGATAATACCTGCGAGTGGATTAGGTGTATGTGAATTATGTTTTAAGGCCATTTGATGCTGAGATACAGCCTCGTATCTCTTTTCATCCCTTGGTGCCTCAATTTCATGGACGCGCTTATTCATCAATTCTGCTTCAGGAATGTAATTATTCTCATTCCACAAATCTTCTAAACGACGACATTCCCTTGATAGATCAGCTATAGTTTGAAAATTGTGCGTGCCTAAATGAATCTTCAACCCAAATCGCATATTATCGATTAGAGTCTCCACAATTTCATATTCCGGAATTGGATTGCGTGCTTGCAAAGCTAATCGCTGTATTGCGTCTTGAAATTGCACGAAAGACTCCCTTTGGTAACTTTGTTTACGAGCTTGCAGTGCCTTTCGAATATCACGATCGGATCGGAATAAGTTGAATCTCTCAATTAGGGCATTACGCACATGGTTCCACGTTAAGTTATAGCGATTTTGACTTTCTAGATATGTCCAATACCAGTCTGATGCCATTCCGGTAAGGATTGTACCCAGATTATCAATCAATAATTCTTCCGAAATATCAGCAGATCGTGCTAAATATTCGACTCGAAACACAAAACGGTCAACGGGTAAATCATTAACTGATCCACTAAATTTTTGGTTCCAAGAATGCATAATTCGTGAAATTGAATTATCAGAATTTCTACCGATTTGGGGAGGAACTGCTGTCGCAAAGCGAGATGACGAATTTGGCAAATGTCGTGGGACATAAATTGTTTCATTTACATTCGGATGAGATATTTCTTGCATATACGGTGGATTATCTTGACGATTCGGTTTAAATGGAGGATACCTAACGTCACGATCATCTGAATGTTGCTTTCTTGGTTCGGATGTTTCACGCGAGTAATTTATGCCTTTATCTATATTTAAGGAGTATTTGGTACTATCTTGTGGAATTACAAGTCTGTCACGGATTTTATTTAATATATTACCAATCCCCCCGAATAATTTAACAATTGAAACTTCGTTTGTTTCGTTAGTTGCACTAGATTGAGTTTGCTTCAATGGCGATTTTGCCTCGATGGGCTCACCGTTAGTCCTGGAACAAGAAATCGAATCGGGTGAATCAGCACTTTTACTGAAGGTAACGTTCATGTCGGAACATGCTAACTTTGGATCAGTACTAGTATTTCTCTTGTCCGCGATATCGGGTTCATTGGAATTTGGAGCAAGAAAATCGAGCAAATCATTAATTGGCGGTTCAACAAGTTTTGATGGTTGTGATCTAGATAATGCCTCTAGATTAATGTGACCATTGTTACGTTTTTCATCAACATGGATTGAAGAAAAATCGCCTTGTAACTTTGCATAATGAACTGATGCGGTCAATCGTTTAGCTAATGTTACATATTGCTTAACTTGTTCAGCTTCCAAATCCAACACTTAAAATCGGCGTAATCGTTCCGAAATATGAACCATACGTGATTCCAAAATGCACATTTCATCCTTTGTCAAGGGAATTGGGGCCGTAAAATTTGCTTGAATCCGCTTAAGTTTCAATGAAATTAGTTTTAACTCGTGCTGGGGATTCGCAATAGCTCGCTCATGTGGTTGTCTGGGAACTAAAATTGGAAACTGGTTTTCGCATTCCAATTTCGTAGCCAGAATGTCAGCTGCAAGTGAATTTGGTTCAGTATGCCGAAGTTCACACTCGACTTGAAATTCTTCTTCTTCAAGGAATTCGATTTGCATTTTGACAAATATGAGTTCACTTAACCTTGCAACAATTAATATTGGCACAAAAAAAATTAAATTAATAATTAAGGATGATATGATTAACTTTTTGTTAAACTTAGAAAATAATTCAAAATTCGAGAGTTATAAATAATTACGAAATAAAATTTTAGAATAAGCCAAAAAGATTATTCTTATGATAACTTAATAAAAAAAAATATGCTAGAAAAATAAATATCGATTAACACAAATAAATATAATAGAAAAGAAAATTATCAATATAACACAAAAAAAAATTTCGAACCTCAAAGATTTACATTAACGATTCAGGTGCTGAGCATCGTAATATGGGCAGAGTCAGGCGGCAATCTACAAAATTGACAAAAACAGAGAAGAAAAATGTTAAATAAGCTAATTAGACTATATCCACTTTGTCAAAAAATCAAGGATTCATTTTAATCCGATATTTCAGAGTGTCTATAGACTTAAGACTTAAGATTTAAAAGAAATCTCAATCACTAACAGAAGATGGGTATCGCTTCGACAACTCTACACGCGCTATCCCAAATGTCAAACGAGTTAATCTCGGATATTGAGAACCGTATAGAGATATAAAAACGACACCCAACCAAACTCAATATTTTACAAAAACTTTGAAATCTAAAAACGAAATTACTGAAATTGTATGTTCAGTGCACACTCCCACATTCGGTCAGAAGATTCAAGAATATAACATCCGATACAACTGAATGTGCGAGGGTACACCGAACTAGAAAATTATTTACGTTAAAAAGCAAAAAAAAAAATATAATAACTGAAATAAAATAACAAAATTATGATTATGCAATAATAAATAACCGAACACGTTTTGGGCGCCACTGTAACGATCGTTCAAACCACAACGCATGATGTTACAGTTAGAGGATCGTTATCAGAATTAATTTACCCAGGCAGAGTGACCAGCTGCAGCATTTTTCCGCCGGCTAAGGCTCAGTCTTGGGATGGGTTGGGCTGGAACTACCTGGGTCATGATAGCTGCACTAAAAATTATTCATACTGCATGCCCTAATTTGCCCCTCCGATACTCAACACCTGAAATTTAACTGATTAAACACGCATTTTGTTTTTTTTTTTTTTCCTTTTGTTTAAAAATTATTTATAAATTTTAAGTATATTTCTGTTGTGATAATTATTATCACACAAGATCTGTCCGGCGTCCGCTCTCCTCGAATCCAAAACCAAAAAGAAATTTTTTTTTCGATTTGTATGTCAGTTTAGTGTTGGTTTCTTCGCATTTTCCTCTTCGCGAACGACTCCGCCATCTACACTTGCTGACAACAACCCTAATTTGAGGTAAAAGTCTTTTTTTTATTTTAAAAAAAAACCTTTTCACGCACAATGCACCGAAATGTAGATGGCGGATCGTTACAAGCTATACCCTTTTAAATCTTTATAGTAACTTTTATTGAAGTTTTATATTATTTTGTAGATTTTGATAGATAGATGTTAAGACTTTTACATACTTTGAAAAATGTTTAAAGATTTTTGTTTTAAACCTTTATAGACGGTTTTAATCAGTTTTACGCCTTAAGCGTTTTTCATTTTATTGGAGGTTTTTTTAAAAGGTTGTGTGTTTTAAAACTTTTTTTTATTCTATTAAAGATTTTCATAAACTTTCAAGGAGTTGGAAATTTTGAAAATTTGTCTGTTTTTAACAATATTATTTCAGTCTTTATTTATAGACAAATATATTATTTTTAATAGCATTCCAATATTTATGACTTGATCAGCTAGTGAAATAAAGAAGCCATCTACTCATACTCATAAATCTTCATATATCTACTCTAACAAAAAAAAAAAAAAACCAGAAACTTTCCTTAAGTTTTTTTCTTTGGTAGTTTGGTTTTGTACTGAAAAGCTCGGTCTACTCATCAGGTAGCTACGACCAAACTACAAAAATACAATTTGAACTTAATACGTTAAGTATAAGTAAGACCGCACTGATTTAGCGAAATATTAATTTCTAAACCATTACTATGCGCTTTAATACACTAAAAAAGTGTTTCATGGAGTTTTTTATTTTTGGCGAATATGTATAATAATTCGCTAAATCAGTATGGTGATACTTATACTTAACGTATAAAGTTCTATTTGTATTTTTGTAGTTTTGGCGTAGCTACCTTACCTGATGAGTGATCGAACTTTTCAGTACGAAACCAAATTACCAAAGAAAAAAACTTAAGGAAAATTCTTGTTTTTTTTTGTAAATTGTACATGAGGTGACCGGGGGAGGTGATATTTTTACTTTTTTGTTAGAGTAGATAGGTTATGAGTAGATGGCTTCTTTATTTCACTGGCTTACAATCGTGTAAATATTGGAATGCTATTTAAAATAATAATTTGTCTATAAACAAAGCCGAAAAATCATATTGTTTCATGGACTTGTAAATTTTCTTTGTTAATTACAGATTTTATAGACTATTTCGGGAATTTTACAGGCTTTTCTGTGATTTTATAGGATTTAAGAACTCGAATATATCTGGGGTTTAAGACTTTTAGACACCTTTGTAGACTTTTAATGATGTTTTATAAATTATTGATGTTTATCTGTCAATTCTATCCACATAGAGCTCAAATTCGTTATGCAGGGCTTGCAGATAAACAGCTGCTGTGCCTTTGGAACTATAAAGAAGCACATTTGACCAGTTTCTTTTCCAGAAATACATCCCTAGACAGGAAGTCAACACATTGCTTTTACACCGATTTTATTCTCTATTTGACTACAGAATAACTTTATCTTAGAAAATATGCACTATTTATAAATTTAATAAAACACCTGTAGGCAATAAAACACTCTAATTACGGCCAAGAACGGTTGGCGTAAAATTAAAGTAATAGTTTTACCAAGTTTTTGCACAGCACTTGCATGGATGTACCACCATAATAAAAGCAATAGGCGTCTAAATTAATATTAAAGATAAAATTTCCATAAACCAACTTTAATTGGATCATACATGTATTTAAAATAAAACAATAATTGTTTTGAATTGTTTTGTAATTTTCGCAAACCAAAAGACCCCACCCAATTTGTAATCAAATATGTTTCATCAATTTTTTTTTCTGCACAGCACTTTACATTTTTATATACTTTTTATGGGCTTGTTATGGAAGCTTTCTAATCTTTTATACACTTCTGTCGACTTTCATTAGACTTTTACAGATTTTATACAATTTTAGTAAGTTGTATATACTGTTACGGAAAAGTTTAATGACTTTTTTAGATTTTCATAGAATTGTATACATTTCCATCGACTATTTTATCCTTTTGGGCTTTAAGACTTTTAAACATTAAGATTTTGATTTAGGCTTATACCGTGGTTTTGACTTGGATGAAACAATAATTTCAACACTTTTGACTCTTCTGGAGTCTGAATCTGCGGTCATTATAATATTGTATGTAATTATATGTGATGTAATATTCGGGAGGGTGTTGACTATTAAATTAAAAATTTTAAATTTTTAATCAAATTCCTTTTGAAGCATTATCAAAGTAATTCGCCTAACTCATGGTCATTTGTTAATTAACAATGCAGATGGAATATATGTATGGGTCCCCCGGAAGATAGTTTAAGAGCCACGGCTCAACAGAGTTGTTTACGATCAGAGAAAATTATTAGCAAAGTGGGAGATGACTTGTATAGTTTGGGTTAAAACAATACTGTTAGATTTAATACAACTTTGTATATTTTTATTCAGATAAACACCCTTTTACCAAGTCATATATTATGTCAAAGTAGTCATCTGATTTTGCAATGAGTGAAAAAGTTTCGAAAATGTATTTAATTTTTACCAAATGGAACAATCATATTGTTGTACGATTTTTGTCATGTGCTATACATCTATACAAGAGTTCTGTGAAAAATCAAAACAAAAAAATTTTGACTTTTTACGTTTTTCACTGTAGAACAAGATTAATAAACAATATTTGGAACATAAATATCGCACAAAGTCTTACATATCCGGCGGATATTTTTCAACATTTCAAAATTTCCGGAAAATATATGTGCCACCGATAATACACGTACATACATACATATATACATTATTATATAAAGTTAACAAAAATATTGTTTTACCTCGTATAAGTTTGTAATTAAAGAAATGTCTCAGACATTTCGATAATCCACAAAGAAATCGCTCGAAGCGATACAACAAATAAAATTATTATTAGAAACTCCATTTAATAATAATTTCACAATAATTGACTGGGTTAAACAATTATTTACAAACTCGACCTCACCCCTATATATTACAGAACGTAAAGAAGTCCGAAGGAAAATTTTAAGAAAATGATGAAAAATGTTTCTTCACCTGTTCGTTCACAAAGTTGTTCTTTACTTGTTATACATTTTTTTTGTGTCTGCCATCGTTTTAATAAATACAAATCAAAAGTCATAACATTTAATTAAGTAATTAAGCGTTGAAACGGCAAAATATTATTTCAACCAATTAGATAATTACCGTTTTTAAATTAAATTAAAATATTTTTAATTTATTTTTGATAATAAATTACCCCAATCGTGTACATAAGCAACGAGAAAGTATATCAAATTAGGATTTATCATGCGAATTGAAATACATTTTTCTCCCCCCTTTCCAGTCTAGTGTTTGCTGTGCCGACATAATACATAATTTGTTGGTAGAGTCTCTGGTAAATACTATTAATAATTAAGTTTATCGGCTTATAATCGAAAGAACAAGGATTTGAAAAGGAAATGGCATAATACCGTTGAATTGAAATGTTGTAAATAAATTATGTATACATATATGTATATGGGAAATTGGATTTAATCAGTTTTGACAAGACCAATGCCTGATAATATAATAAATTTAATGCATTACTAATTAGCACACGTTATAATTGTCTCGTTAATTAGTAATTGTTGTCAACCAGAATTTATCTCATATATCTCATAACCGACAGAATAAAGCCGATATTTAACCAAATCTATATAATTCCTACTTTGAAGGGCACATGAGTTTGCTGAGCTTTCGCTAATAAATTCATACATACCACTAAATTAACCGACTCTTTTCTTGGTTTACCATTAACTAAAAAATCGCTTCTTCCTTTTTGTGACTCGGATTGGTTGGTTGCTTGGTCTTTTTAGTCCTACCGATATATGTATGTTGAAGGCAAATAACATTTCAAACAAATTATGTGGATTTATATTCGCGATTATGTTTTTTCGCTTCCCGATAGCTTGTTTTTTGTATTTTTCATTTTAAACCGTAAAGTACATCGTGGAAAAAGTTGCATAGAAAGGATGGTGTGGACCGCAATTTTATATTAATTTGTTTTTAATCAATTAGAACGATACTAAAAATTTCGATTAAGAAGAAAAATTTCAGAAAACAATTAAACGTGGTGGGGATAATTTTTTTTTTAAGTAGAGCGGTCCCGCGGACCGCACAACGCTCTTGACGGGTTAAGTGCTTAAAGACATTATCGAAACTCAAAGTATTTTTGGTTTATTATTTCGCAGAACCTTACCACCTTATCTACTATCCCGTATAATTCATTAAAGGGATGAAGAGCTTTAGCAAATACTTTATCGAAGCTTTATGAATTAACTCACGCAGCAACTACAACGAATAATATAATATAATTTAAAACTAAGTGTTTCGTACCGTAGAGTATCTTACTAAATTGTTTTTCAAAATCATGGTTCTGACATGCTAAAAGGGCTGGTTTTATACAAATATTTATTTTTGATTTTAACACAATTTCAAGAATTTCCTCACTTACTTCGCTTCTACATTACTTCAAATATCTGGAAAGTGAAGTATTTGTGCTTTCTGAAAAATTTTTTTTGGGAGAAACAACTATTCTGTTGGCAACACGAACCAACTTAAAATTACTTGTCGAGACTGACTCATGAGGCTCCTGAGGCTCTTCTTTCGCGATTAGTAATTTTGAAAATGTTCATAAGATTTTTTTTCAGAAGAAATGATTAGAGAATTTACAATGTAGGATTTTATTAATGTCTAAATTTGCCATTTCAGATAAAACCGTTAATCATGGCAAACTGCACAACGCATCATTACAGAATTGATAATTTTATAAATTATGCATTAGAAATTTAAAAAAAATTGGCTTTTAGTAGCCAGCAAATTTGGAATATTTAGAATCTAGAAATTCTTGATTCAAAATGAGTGTGATCATGAGTGAAATAAATGAGTGTTTTAAGTTATGAGTGTTTGTTAGAAGATAACGGAGTAACATCCGAAACGAATTTCAAATTAAGAAAGTGTGTAAATCTCAGACTTTATTTCTTAAGTTGTAAATTTAAGATAGTCTTGATTTACTTAAAGTTTTGTATTGTGAATAAAAGACTTTGTTGGTTTTTATTCTTTTATTAATTTTGTATCGCTTACCGTTGGTCAGGGCGATGTTTTATTGAGTCAATTAATTTTTGAACTGAATTAAATCAGACAAATGTTTGATTTATATACAAAATGGTCATACATTAATTATACTAATAACAACTAATATCGACTAAAATTGCTGATTTTAATATTACAATTTGTATGTTAAAAAATTATATATTTGGTGTCAATGAACTGACTAAAAATATAAAAACGTTATATTAAGGAAAAATGCATAATGTACATTTTTCCATTGTAGTTAAATTTCATTAATCAATAATAATAACAAGAATGACTATTTATACGATTGAGGCCATGCTTGCGCAGCATGGTGAGTTGGTATGTTCACGTGACTGAACATCCTCCGCGGCGACTTTAGTTGATATGAACCGGCGAGGTAATGGGAGCACGTTTGAAATTTGTTCTGATGACTGTGTAGCTGTTGTTTTCTTGCATCGATATGCAATGATAAGTGCGATAAAGGTGGCAATGATTCCGTAGAGTAAAACGTAATGATGAATATCGTGATAATTTAATTGTTGGTTTTCACTTTCTGCCAAATTTTTTAGGTGTGTAACATTAGTTGACAGTTGATCCAAATCCATGAGAATGTTGTTGAATTCATGACTCATCATAGTTCTGTTGGTGGTATTTTCGTATGTGGCATTTTTGGACCGGATAAGCAGGCTGCTGAGGTTTATCGTTGGTTGATAGAAAGACTTCATTCTTGTGTTGAAGTTTTCGATTGAATGTATAGTTGTCATTCCATCCGTGATAGTGCAGGCTTTATGTAAAGTGATAATTCCCGTTCCATTTATGATTGTGGTTGTCACTTCTTTATTACATACGATATTTATTGTACGCTTTCTTTCGGAGATAAAAATCCATGCGCTTGGATCGTGGGTTGGAATCCATAAGTTTCTTGGTAGCATAAAACGAATCTGGCAAGCATCTGTTTGTACTTGTTTATTCATGATTATATCGATCTCGCAAGATGTTGGATTATTTTGTATATTATGAATAACGTTGTGGATCATGCAGAGATATTCTGAAGATCTCATGGACTTGCAAGATGTGAGCTCGTCTTCTGACATGGAGTAATAGGATTCCCTATTCAAACTTAACAATAAGAGTTCACTTGATGGTTCTATATAAGCATACATATCTTTATGCTTGGTTGGGATAGCAATTGGCTTTAAGATCTGATATATTCTGTTGTTGAATAACGGCATCTTTATTTCAAAAATTAACGCGTTCTTTATTTGTCCAACTTTAGCCGTCATCATCTAGTACAAGCTTATCATGTTATTTTCTCTATATATGGTGGCATCAGCTGGGATTATTTCATGTAATTTTTGTAATTCTGCCCTGAGTTGATTAGGTTTGAGAATAAATGTGTTTATCTTGCTATGGTGAATGTCTATGACGACGTCAATTAGCTGCTGTTGCATTGAATAAAAGTTTACCATTTCCAATGATAGGTGAATCCATAGAGCCATGAACCTTTGTACTGCTATATGCTCGTTTTCGTTTCTTTTTATTAAGTTGTGTAAAGCCACTGTTTGCTTATCTATTTCTTGTAGTTGATTGTTTACTGCTATCCAGTCCCTTTTGATGATATTCGTTGTTGATTCCATTATTGAAATTTGTTCTTTTAGCAATTTATGAATGTGCTGTTGATCATTTTTTAATGAAGTGATTTCGTTATCATACCGTTGTGCGTCGTCTTGGTCGAGAATTCCAAATAGTTGATTTGTGAGAGTACCAACTACGTTCACTAAACCTCGCTTCGTCCGAACATGATTGTAAGTGGGTTGGAGTATTTCATTGTTGAGGTTTATATTGGAAAGTTGTTGTTTCATTTGTGTTATTGCGGGCTTGCAAAGTTGTCTTAGTTGCAACCATCCCTTATCCTCGCTACAGGTTTGAGTCATCCTATCAACAGCGGCTTTGTATACTTCAGCCTCTAAGAACATTGCCGATAAATTAAAGTAAGATATTATAGTCCATTGTTGGTGGGAGAGCTGAGCTATCCCAATGTTTTCAAAATATATTCCCATTGTAGAATTTAGAGTTGTAATATCAAAAGTCGTCTCCTTTAAAGTTGCTGAGCATATGCCGAGTACACTTATTAATGGAATCATAGTTAATAACATCAATTTGGATTGGTAACAAGGTCTAATTGTCCTTTTTTTCTTTTTTGGTTGAGGAATGGTTTTTACTTTTTCTGCAGCTATTTTTACCACATCGTCTATTTGCCCTCGCAACCATTTCCTTGGTGGATTTTTCCCTTCATGTGTTTCTGTTGACTTACGTTTCCTCGTGGTGATGGTGTTGCGAAACGTGGTTGACAATACGGTGATGGCCTCGGTATCCAATTCTGTACCTTGTTCTTGTATGGTGTTTTCAATTGGGAGAGGTGCTAATTTTGTCACTGGCCTTTTAATAAGGGCCCTTCCGGGGCCGCGGAGTGTAGCTACACGAACGATTCCGTCTTGTCCCGGGTGAGTTTGTACAACCCGTCCAGTAATCCATCTGGATGGTGGAACATTGTTGTCTCGAATTAAAACAAGTTGTCCAATCTTCAGATCTGGTGTCTTCGTGGTCCATTTTGCTCGTTGTTGTAGTTGATGCAAATATTCTTGGGACCATTTTTCCCAAAAGTCCTCTTTCATTTTTTGGACCAATTTCCATCGAGTCAATGAGTTCATGTTGTTGTCTGAGACTCTGACTTCAGGCTGGGTTATGATAGCATCTCCAATTAAAAAGTGACCTGGAGTTAAAACGGTCGGATCACTTGGATCATTGGTCATTGGTGAAATTGGCCTTGAATTAAGGCAAGCCTCTATTTGACAAGTTAATGTTGTTAATTTGTTATTTTTTAGTGTTGGTTTATTTTTTCAATTGATAATTATGAGTGGGACAGTTAATTGTACTAATCCAACAAACACAAATTCTTTAATTTTAACAGTTTTTATTACAAAATTATTAAATTAAAAAATTAAAATTACAAAAACATGATATTTCGTCCCATGAGGACATTTTCAAATGCTACAGAATTGCATTGAAACTAAAATTAAAGATAAAAATAAAAATAAAATCAATATAATACAAAGAATAATATAAATAATAAAATATAAATTGTAGAAAAATTAAAAAAAAATTAAAAAAAAAAATTAAAAAAATTAAAAAATTAAAATTAAAAATAAAAATAAAGCGTTAAGAAAGAAAAAAATGGAACTTACTATCAAAGTTTGTGGTTTGAAAATATTTTTAATTTGGCTCAAATTCCATATTGGAAAATGATACCATTTTATTATTATGTTTTAGCCAACAAATAAATAAATACATAATTTAATTTTGGAACCAGCACTAACAAATTATTATAAATAAATAAATAGATTTAATATAAATAAATAATTTAACATAAAAATGAAAATGTAACAAATTAGGAAAAAATTCACACCACTACAAGTGTTGTCTTTCAGTTAAAAATTTTTTTTTTTTTTTTTTTTTTTTTTTGTATTATATTGATTTTATTTTTATTTTTATCTTTAATTTTAGTTTCAATGCAATTCTGTAGCATTTGAAAATGTCCTCATGGGACGAAATATCATGTTTTTGTAATTTTAATTTTTTAATTTAATAATTTTGTAATAAAAACTGTTAAAATTAAAGAATTTGTGTTTGTTGGATTAGTACAATTAACTGTCCCACTCATAATTATCAATTAATGTTGTTAATTCTTCGAATGTCAAAGTTGCTTCGCCTATCACTCTTTTTAAATGATATTTTACTGATTTTACTGCGGCCTCCCATAATCCCCCAAAATGCGGTGCTCCCGGTGGAATAAAATGCCATTTAGTACCATGTTCCGTAGTAGAATTTACAATGTTTGAAGCTATTTGTTCTACTATCTCTTTTTTTTGTAATTCCATTGTTTTACTAGCACCAACAAAATTAGTACCATTGTCGCAAAAAATATCGGAACATATTCCTCGACGAGACACAAAACGTTTGTATGCCGCCATGAACGCTTCGGCTGTTAAATCACTGACCACCTCAATGTGAACAGCTTTTGTTGCCATACAAACAAAAATTGCTAGGTAGCCTTTATACGATTTGTTGCCTCTACCTTTCGATACTCTTACGTTGAAAGGTCCAGCGTAGTCAACTCCTGACTTTAAAAATGGCCGAGCAGGAGCTATTCTTGCTTCTGGTAAATTACCCATTAGTTGATGCTTAATATTTTTACTGAATCGGTGACATCTCAGACATTTTGATATTTGTTGTCTGACAATATTTCGACCATTTATGATCCAAAATTTTGTTCGGATGTGTGCTAAAGTTAACTGAGTACCGCCATGCATCGTTGATTTGTGGCCTTCTTGGATGATCAGGTTAACAATTGGATGTGATTGTGGAAGAATCAAGGGATGTTTTTCATCATATGACCAGGCGGTTGAGTTTTGTAATCGTCCACCAACTCTTAGCAGTCCATCTTTTAAAAATGGTGAGAGTGATAGTAACTTACTTTTGTTGTCGATTGGTTTGTTGTTCCTTAAATTATGAATTTCATTCCTATATTGGGTTAGTTGAGCCCTTCCAACTAACTGATGGAGAGCTTCTTGCATTTCTTGAGGTGATATAATGTTACTTATTTCGTATTTCATTAGTTTTAACTTGTTGATAAATCGTCTACAATATGATATTATTCGTTGAATCTTCTTTAAACTTGAATGTTTTATGTAAAGATGATCAAATGGGTTTTCGTCGTCCTTTATTTCCGTTGTTTTAGCTAGTGCTACTAACCTTTTCTCTGGAATATTTTCAAATTTTTCAGAAGAATTATGAACTGGCCAATTTGTTGGAGTGTTTGTTAACCAACTTGGACCATTCCACCATATTTGGTGTTTTTCGAGACAGTCAGCTTCTATGCCTCTTGAAGCACAATCAGCTGGATTTTCAGACGACTTAACATAGTTCCATGTTGTTGGGCTGGTTAGACTGTGGATCTCTGTTACTCTGTTTGCAACAAATATTTTAAATCGATGTGGTTCTGCTTTGATCCAAGCGAGCACTATCATTGAGTCAGTCCATGCGTAAGTTGTTATTTTGGAAATTCGAAGACTTTTAGTTACTTTTGCCATCAACCTCGCAAGTAACAACGCTCCACACAATTCTAGCCTAGGAATTGTTAGTTTTGATTTTATTGGTGCGACCTTTGTTTTTGATATTAGTAAATAAGTTCGAGGTGCACTATTTATATTATCTCTTTGGTAACAATATATAACTGCTGCATATGCATGTTCAGATGCATCGCAAAATCCATGCAGTTCTATGGGCGAATTGTTGGAAGTGTTCACCCACCTCGGTATTTTTATTTGTTCGAGCGCAGGCAATGAATTTTTATAACTGTTCCATCTCATTGAGATGTCTTGAGGTAATGGTGCATCCCAAGACAATCCTGTTAGCCAAAGTTGTTGGAGTAATATTTTTGCTACTATAATGGTTGGTGACAACCATCCCAAAGGATCAAATAATTGTGATACCTCGGATAATAATTTTCTTTTGGTGGCGATTTCAGTTTTCTTCTCTTTTATATTTATTTTGAATCCGAAAGTATCAGTGTCAGGGTTCCAAGATATGCCCAGAGTTTTTATTGTGTCATCTAGTTTGATATCCATTGTACCGATTGCCCGTGATTCGAGTTGTATCTGTTGTAATAGATCTGGCTTGTTACTAGCCCATTTCCGTAGTTGAAATCCTCCTTTACTTAGCATTGTAATGATTTGACGTTGCTGTGTGTGTGCTTCTTCTACAGAATCACTGCCGCTTAGTAAATCATCCACATAGAAATCGTGTGAAGTTATATCGGATGCTATGGGAAACTCCTTTTTCTCATCAATGGCCAACTGTTGTAACGTGCGGATGGCCAGGTATGGGGCACTAGCTGTTCCAAAGGATACAGTTGTTAATTGATATTCACGAATTGGATCTTTCTCGTTTGATCTCCATAGTATCTTTTGATACCTTTGGTCATCTTTATGTATTCGTATTTGGCGATACATTTTCTCGATGTCTGCTGTGTAGACCACCCTATGTTTCCTCCATCTTAACAGGATCGAAATCAATTCCTCCTGTAGTGTAGGCCCAACCATTTGTTGATCGTTGAGGCTCTTATTATTGCTGGTTTTAGCTGAGGCATCGAAAACAACACGTAGCTTTGTCGTTGTGCTGCTTTCTTTTACTACTGCATGATGTGGTATGAAGTATTCTTCTGATGGACTCATTTCAATTTCACAGAGTCGCATGTGACCTAGTTCAATGTATTCGTTAATGCATTTTTTGTAGTCATTGGCATATGTTGGTGATGCTGCGAATTTCTTCTCCAACTGCAGGAATCTGGCTAATGCTCTTGTTTTTGAAGCCCCAAGTATTGGTGGATTATGATTAAATGGGATTCGAACTGTATATCTCCCATCAGCGTTACGGCGATAATTTGCCTCATAATGTTCCTGGCAATTTTGTTCTTCTTCTGTTAATAGCCTGTCTTGTTGTACTTCTTCTATTTCCCAGAATGATTTTAACCTGTTGTCAAGTTCCGTTTTTGTTATCATGCACTGAACCCTTGGTGGCTCATTATAGTTTATTGGTCCACATATTATCCATCCTAGTTCTGTTTTTTGTGCCACTGGTTCTCCTGCTTCGCCTTTTACCACATCATTCATTACTATCGCTGGGTAGTAATCTGCGCCCAATAATATATCGATCTTATTAGGCCTATTGTACTCTGGATCTGCCCATAACAAATTACTAATGTGTGGCCATTTCCAGGCATTAAAACTGTATTCTGGTAGATCTCCCACTAGTTGATTTACTATTAGCGCGCTTATTTGTGTTTTGAATTTCGACGGGAATCTCGGCTCAATATTGAATGTCATCCGTTGTTCTGCTACTCCGGCTGTCACTCCTCCTACTCCTTTAAATTCTACATGCGTTTTCTTGCTCTGTATATTTAATTTTTTAGCTGCCTCATGAGTTATGAATGATGCTTGAGAACCTGGATCAATCAGCACTCTAAGTAGTTGTGGGTGACCTCCGTTGCTTGGAACTTTAACTAATGCTGTGCTCAGTATTACCTGAGCTGCTGTTGTTGTGCTGTCTATCATGTGTGTTTCCACAACTGGTATACCACGTTTTGGGTTTTGTCCAGGTGGATTTATTTGTCGGCATTCAATTTTGTTAGTTGCACCTTCTTTGGTGTGGAGAAGAGTATGGTGTCTTCCTTTGCATACCACACATTTCCCTTCTGTCAAGCATATTTTTGAAAGATTATGTTTTCCTAAACATATCCGACATAGATTATTCATGTTGCATATTTTGCTGCGATCTATTGTTGACATCTCCAAAAATGATTTGCATGCTTCAATCGTATGTGATCCTTTACAATTGACGCATCTGTTTGTTGTTGCTGCTAGCGTTGTCATGGCTTTTTGTGGTTGTAATCGGCCGGTTGGTAAGGGTTGTCGATTCGGTTTACTTCCTAGTGCTTCTAGTGACTGGAATCTTTTTTCCAAAAACAACAAAAAGTGATTCAAATTTTGAATCTTTTTGGGGTCGTCTAAAGTTGTCTCATAGGCTCTGATGGATTCGTTGTCTAATTTCTTCTGAAGTATGTGTATTATCAGGGCATCATATTTGTCTTCACCATTCAAGATATTATTGATGTTGTGAATGGCTTCACTTGTTGTGTCATGCATTGTTCTGATTCCTGCCGCGGTTTCTGTCATCATATTTGGTTGATTAATTAGTTGGTTAAAATATGCTGCTGCCAGAATTCTTTCGTTGTTGTAGCGATTATTTAATATATTTCATGCCACCTGATAATTTTCTGCAGTTGATTCCAGATGGCTTATTATTTTAGCGGCTGGACCTCCTAAATGACTTTTTAAGTAGTTGATCCTGTGGGTATCCGTAAGCACTTGGTTTGTATGCACGAGTTTCTTGAATGTATCCGCGAAACCTTTCCATCTCATGATTTCTCCATAGAAATGTGGAATTTCAATATTTGGTAGTCGGATATCTATTGAATTGTGTTTTGATTGTTGATCATTCTCAATCTCCATTGTAATTTCAATCACAATGTCATCATGCGCCTGCTTAATATTGTCGAAGTAATTCTCCATGAAATATTTTGAATTGACTTCATCTTCTTCTGAAACTTCTATGTTTATTTTATCGTCGAGGTCCATGATTTGTTCCATCATCCTCTCCATATGTTTCAAAACAAGTTTTAGTGCTTGTTTTGATTTTTTTTGTGCTAATGCCTCTTTAGCTGTGTTTATCTCTCTATATAGAGCCCTCATCTTTATATTTTGTAGCTTCATCATCTGGTCGAACTCTTTCCTGTTGGCTGTCGCGGAAGTTGGAATGTTATTAGATGAGCTTTGTCTTTCTTTTGGTGTTGGTTTACTGCTGTCATCTGTACTTAAGATTGTTAAGGATGTACTTTGCGAGTGTTCCGCTGATGTTGTTGGTGTCGGTGTTAGTGGTGGCCCGTGGTTTAATCGTTTTCGCATATCATCGATTAGGAGGTCGTAAATCTCCGCTATCTTCTTTCGTGAGTCGAAGTAGGAATGATTATGCTCTAACGGTGGCTGCATTTGTCGGATGATATCATCCGTTGCGACATATTCTGTGTACAATGCTTTTAAAGCAGCTATTTTTGTTTCCAGATATGTTTTCGTTTTCCGAGAATTTCCATCTTTGTTGTAGTTTGTGTGCATCTGAATTATCTTGCCGCCTACTTCTTCTTGTTTGCCTATGGTCGACATTCTTCCGCTGTTTGTTGGTAGTGTATTGCTGGGTATGTCGCTGTTGTTTGATGGCTTGAACTTGTAGGTGCTGCTTGGTTGTTAACTCTGTAGATTGCCTGTTGTTTGTTGGCTTGCTATAGATGCTGGTTGCTTGATGACTCGAATTTGCAGATCGTAAATTTCCAGTTGGTTGTTGGTGTTTTTGATGCCGGTTGTTGTTTGGCGATGTACTTCTCAATTGGTGCCTGTTTTTTTAGTGGCTTCGAAGGACCATGTGTATATCTCAGACTTTATTTCTTAAGTTGTAAATTTAAGATTGTCGTTGATTTACTTAAAGTTTTGTATTGTGAATAAAAGACGTTGTTGGTTTTTATTCTTTTATTAATTTTGTATCGCTTACCGTTGGTCAGGGCGATGTTTTATTGAGTCAATTAATTTTTGAACTGAATTAAATCAGACAAATGTTTGATTTATATACAAAATGGTCATACATTAATTATACTAATAACAACTAATATCGACTAAAATTGCTGATTTTAATATTACAATTTGTATGTTAAAAAATTATATATTTGGTGTCAATGAACTGACTAAAAATATAAAAACGTTATATTAAGGAAAAATGCATAATGTACATTTTTCCATTGTAGTTAAATTTCATTAATCAATAATAATAACAAGAATGACTATTTATACGATTGAGGCCATGCTTGCGCAGCATGGTGAGTTGGTATGTTCACGTGACTGAACAGAAAGTGACCAAACCAAAATAATTGTGTTGTATTATATAAAATCTTAATGAGGCCTTGGATCCACCAAATCAAATATCAAAAGCCATACAGCTGAAAGTTCCTTCGTCAACACAGATCATCATATTTTCGTGAATTATTGAAGAGCTTTGAATTTGAGGTTGAGTTGAGGGTTGAGTTGGGCGTTGTATTGAAGGTTTAGTTGAAGTTGAGTTGAGATTAAGTTAAGGATTGTGTTAAGGGTTGAATTGGGATCGATTAGGAAATGTGTTGGGGTTGAGTAAGGATTTCGGTTAGGAATTAATTTGGAGGTCGATTTAGAGGTTTCGTTGGATGTTAGATTGAGTTGTTTTGCGTGGAAAGTTTAGAGTTAAATAGAACTCGATTGGTTGAAATAAAGCCGAGTTATAGTTGAGTGAGGTATTCAATTGGGAAACCTGTTAAGTTTGGTTTTGAACTACATATTTAAGAAAATATTCTTCCAATTTGAGCCAACGAGGTAGGGAGATTACAAATTTGTATACAAGCTTTGGTAACTCTGGACTGAATATTCCATTTCCATCTTACTACTAAAACATTAGAAAATGATTAACCCGATTTTGAGTAGAACAGCACTCTCATCATGGATAATGCTGACATATTTTTCCAATTAACCCAACAATTTGTTCAGTCATATAACACAGAATAATCTGACTAGGAAGTGCAAGGTTCTTTCAAATATTTTTGTTTATGGTGACCAGCACTCTTGAAGAAAAAAAATTTTGTCTAGGATGTAGTGATTGGAATAAAATTTATAGAATGCGATATCTATATAGGAAACAAAATAGATCATGATAAATCATATACCTACTGTCCACACAAATTGTATAGAAAGTACAACTACTTAAAATCAAATGAACACCGATAGGCCCATCAAAAGCATTCCAATCCAATTATCAAAAGGGAAACTTGATAGTTTTAAAATCATTTGCACTGGTTTTCTTTTAAATTGAACTAATGTTTTTGGGTATGGTTACCAAAACAATCCCTAAGTCAATTCATTTCCTACAACATAATGATTCGTTTTCCGGACTGAAATCGATCATGTAAACATTAAATTTCTGTATGAAATAAAGAAATATTTTGCAACCACAAAGGCTTATCTGACTAAATTTATTTTATGTTCGTAATTAAAGTATAATTCAATTATATTTGAAATGTTATTTGTTGTGCACTGATCATGGGTATTAATAACTTAAAATTGTATAAGGGCATCACTTTGTTATTTTATTCCAATGATTTTTTCGTCGCTATTAAATAGAAATGGTTATCAATGGTTACTCTTACCAAATTTGACGTTCTTCATGTTTAAATGTCTGTTTTTCAAAAATTCACAGGATTTTACAAAATATGTGTTGCACTAAAAAAATTAATTATTTAAAATCGTTTAGAATTGCCCTTTTTAGAAACCGATAGCTGTTCTTAAGGGCAAGTCAAAATTAACTTATAGTACTACACCCATCGGCAGAGAAAACGGGCGACCCTAAAAATTTGTTTTTTTGATGCAAATATCTTTGAAACTCACTAGCTTTTAATTTGAAATAGAAACCAAATTCTAGGCCATTCAAGAGAATAATTAAAAAAAAAAAATTTTAGGGTCTACTGTTTCTTTGCCGGTGAGTGTACCAAGGAGATTTACTTATAAAAGTAACACTAACATCTAGTTCACACAGGCTACAGCACCAGTAAACAAATAGCTTACGTATCTATTTCTTTTTATTATCGACACCCAAATCAATTTTCCTATATTCCTTTACTTAACTATTATTTTAAAGTAAATCCCTAACATATTTAAAATATTTTAATATTGCAATATTAGCACAAGATCCCTATTTTGTACTAATTGCAATACCACTCTTCTTTTGTTCTGTCTGCCTTTTCAATGTAATTAAAACAAATTCGGGGTGGGCTGTGTCGTCTACACTACACGGCCGTAGTTTTTTTTTTTCGTGATAACGTTTATAAGCTGTTGAGATTAATTATTCTAGTTTAAAATAAATTATTATGCAGCAATGCAAGAGCAGTTACGAGTAGTTAAATTTAAGCAAAGACACAAACCTAAGAACTCATAAGTACTTGAAGTGGTCGACTGGAATACGACTAATATTTATGAAAAAAATAACGGACATTTTTTAAAATTCGTTGAACTATTTTCTAAATATGATATAGTAATAATGGGTAATCATTTAGCTAGGATACAACATAGAAAAAAGCAAACAGTTCACTATCTAGGTAAAACTATTCAAAATGACCTAATATCGTTGGGTTCAGAACAAATTTTAAAAACAATTATTAAAATGATGTCGAATGCCAAATATTTTTCTCTTATACTAGACTGTACTCCAGATATTATTCATGCCTTAGTTACATGCCTTATCGATCAACTTAAGGAACTTAATTTAAATGATTTAAGAGGGCAAGGTTACGACAACGATTCAAATATGCGAGGGAAAAACAAGGTCTTCTCTTCAGAGACTATTTTAAATTTGAATCCTCGTGCGTTTTCTGCTGCTCATACCCTTAATTTAGTGGTGAATGACGCAGCTAAAACCAATACAGATATAATAAGTTTTTTCAAAATCGTTCAGGAAATTTACAATCTCTTTAACGGTTCAACGAAAAGGTGAGATTTTTTAAAAAGGCAACTAATATTACCTTTAAACCGTTATCTGATACAAGATGGGAATCGAGACAGCTCTTTAAGTAAGGTTAATGTGGTTAGTCATATGCTTTAAAATCCAAAGCAAAATCTAAATACTCGAATAACTGCTTTAAATGATCTTAGACAATTTATCCAAGATTATCGATCGGATGAAAATTTTAATATCATTATTAAGGAGGCGGAAAATATAGCGTTAGATTTAGAAATACCGTGTAAATGTAAAGAAAACACATTATGAATACGCAAAAAAAGAATGTACAAAATATCGTCTTCCAATTTTGAACGTTGCTGCTAATTCTTTAGAAGAAAGATTTGAATTGTTGAATAACGACAGTAAAATTTTAAATTTTTACATAATTTTACAGAAATTGATCCAATGAGTGATGCTAATTAGAACTGGTGCTTACCGATGGTGAAGAAATAGCTATATCTGCAAATGAATTATTTAATGAAATAAAAATTTCCCAAGATTTTTTAAAGAACAGTTACAAAAGTTCGCTATCCATATATTGCAGTATATTTATTCAAATCAACTATAGATCCAGTTTTCCCTAATTTAAGCACAGCGTTTAACGTTTAATTTTGTCAATATTATCGGTATCAGTGGCTAGCGGAGAGGTCGTTTTCGAAGCCAAAACTAATAAAAAATTATTTAAAATCTACTATTTCATAGTATGTCAATGATATCAATTGATTTATGTGATAAACTATAAATAATTTAATTGTTGATTTACCAGTAAAAAAGCTAGGAAGGAGATCTTTATCAACCTTTATTGAGGTAACATCTTTGAGGTTTATCATTAAGTTTATTCTGCGTAACAATATCCATTTATTTTTGTAATGAACATTACGAAAGAACTGAAGAAGGACGAAGGTCCGAAACCGATCTTAAAATCGAAAAAAATTGTATATCACTATAAGAAAGTTGTTACTTATTTTAATTTCTTTATTTATTTAATTTTTGTAAATATCTGTTAAAATAAAGTTTTATTTTTAAATTGTATGTAAACAAATTTATGTGTTTTTCATATACATACATTATTAACAAATAATACATTCAACAATCTGGTCGATAATGATAGTAACGGTATTGAGTTTGATCTTGATTCTAAAGTTCATTCAAAAAATAAAAATAATAAAGTTTATATAACGCCTATAATAATACAAAACATCACTGAAAACAAATTGAGGAAAAATCTCAAAGAACTTAACATTAATAAAGTCCTGATTAAATTATACAGCATTGGGATAAAATTTTCACTTCAAAATCAGTTGGATTACAACAATCTACGTAAATGACAAATGGATGCGAATATTGAATATTTTCACGTACCGTTCTCCATCAGAACAAATATTAAAAGTAATAATAAACGGTCTGGCTAAAAATATTAATACGGATGAGACAAGTACTCTCTGCGACAATGAATACACAAGGCATAAACAGTGATGATATCATCGAATTAATTGAGCTAAATCCTAAAGAAGTCTCGATACAAAATGGTCTTTATCTTATAAAATTGAATGCAAATAACATTAAATTCAAGATTATACAAAAAATAAAAAGTCTCAACAATATAATTGTATTGTTTCGGACACATACTAGACATGGGACCTCCTACTGCTATAAAATACTAAGATGTCTCAAATGTGGTAAACCTCATGATACGTTACAATGTAAAGTTTTGGTCGCCAAATTGAAATACTGCTTGTGACAAGGAAACCATATGGCAAACTCACCCAACCGTCCAAAATTAACGGAATACAGCCTAATACAAGAAAACATCAGAATTAAACGGAATCTAAAAACTAACAATATAAATAATATTAGGGTATCTTCAATACAGCCTCCTTCGAATTTGTTAAACGCTGATAAATTTCCGGTGCTTTCAACTCTTCGACCAGCACAGATGCATAAGTCTTGGCATTCAATTTTTAATCAAAACCCATCAAATTCTAATTATAGTGTAAACCAAAACAAATTGGGCCCCACTAATTTACCAGGACAACTCTTCAAAGGATTCGTTATTTACATGTGAAGAAATTTTAACTTTGGTGAGTGATATGGTCACGAGTCGTTCGGGGTGTAACACGAAAGCGGAACTATTTACTGTTTTAACTCGTCTAACTGTAACCTATCTGTTAAATAATGGCTCTGCTAATCTGAATAACGCATTAAATATTTTTATCTGGAATGCGCATAGTACAAACAATAAAGTAAATGAAACATTTTCTTATATGAAAAATCTTAATGAGCATGTTACCATAATTTGGGACACATGGCTAAACGATGATGTATCACTCTTTGACCCGGAATTTAAGATGTACAATTTAAATAGAAAATCGCGTGGCTATGGTGATGTTGCTATAGTATAATTAAACGAAATATTCAACACAGTTTGCTACCCACTATAAATTTAAAAACTGTAGAGGCTTTAGCAATAGAACTTAATACAATTCGTGGTAAAATAAATTTCATAGCCGCTTATTTTAAAGGAGGGACCTCCAATATAATTCTTAACAAATTTAAAACCGAACAAACGGCGCAGTGGTTAAAGCTACGGCGGTTGGATCGGGAGGTACCGGGTTCGAATCGCTATAGGGGCGGGATGCAAAAGGGATTTTTCATCATCTGATTACGATTGGTGATGACGATAAACACATCTATGACCCTCTGTTGAGAGTGCGGAATCGATGGACCGACCCACCTTTCATGTCAGTACTATAGGCTGGCATGAAGTAATGCAATGTGCAGGTGGTTTAAACAAAAGCGGGTCTATAGCCGTACGTCCTTGAGTTGGCTGGCAACGGCGTAAGGTAGGACGTTAAAAAGGAACTGCGATAGAGTTGGGACCCAGAAAAGATTGCAGAGATAGAAACAAACAAACAAACAAATTTAAATCAGATATACAATGCCTTACATCATTCCATACAAATTTCATTATAAGTGGAGATCTGAATGCAAAACATCCTCATTGGAATTGCTACACAAACAATAGAGCCGATACAATCTTATACAACGAAAAGTTAAATATTAAATTTCCAAGTTCTCCAACACATTTTAATCATAATTCAAAATATGGGTCTACTCTGAACATTGCTCTTACAAATTAAGACATATGGCGATATTGATGAGCTAGTTGAATTTAAATAATATCACCTTATCTGGCAAAGATAAGTGCGCGAACCATGTAATATACCTCTATAAAATAATAGTGAACTCTAAATCGCTGAAGTAACCAAAATGCTAATTCGGCTTAGAAATACCCGTAGACACCACTAGCAACGTTCTTGTGATCCTCTGCTCAAATCCATTGTTAATGAATTGCGTCAACGTATAAAGACAGAATTTTCAATTCTGAGAAATAATAAATTGCTTAAAACGATTGAAAAAATACAAAATCATCGTAATATCAATAAAATGTGGGCAGTCAGTAAAAATATGCGACAGTGTAGTAAACTAGTACCGCCCTTATTTGATAAAGAAAACCGAATTTTGATTACTAATCTTGTAAAATGTGAATCATTCGCAGCATAATTTGCTGCAATTCAAAATAACGATAATCAAAATCAATCTTCATTTTCCCAACATATATCTTCAGAAGTCAATAGCTTTTTATCTACACATTCCAGGTTATTATCGTCTCATGAATTTAATATGACAACTCCAAAGTAGTTAAAGCAAATGATTGGAACTATCAAGCCACTTAAATCTCCTGGACATGATACAATAAATTGCATAATAATTAAGAATCTTCCTAGAAAAGGGCATATAATTATTTAACGCTTGTATGAAATTTTCTTTTTTTTTCCAAACTTTGAAAAATGGCAAAAGTTACCTCAATTTTAAAACCTGGAAAAGATAAATCCGAACTATCCAGCTATCGTCCTATAAGCCTGTTAAATTTACTTGGAAATTTTTTCGAAATACTTCTCAAAATACGTTGTAATAAATTTATTAAAATTAAAAATATCCTACCAACCAGATGAACAATTTGGCTTTCGAGATGAAATTTGAGCTCAAATCAACATGTCACATCTGCATTTAATCAAAAAAAATCAACGGGTTTTATCCTATTTGATATTGAAAAAGCATTCAATCGTGTTCGGTACAAGGGATTTATTTACAAACTACTAATACAATTTAAGTTCCCAATTTACCTCATTAAGATTATTTATAATTATCTCAATGGAAGGCGGTTCTTTGTCTATATATCTAAAGATCAATCGAATGTACATCACATTGACGCGAGCGTTCCTCAAGGGGCCGTTCTATCACCAATTCTTTTATTACTTATACATGGCTGATATTGGAAATTTTTTCTCAAATATTCATTTTGCCCAATTTGCCAATGATACAGCAATCTATATGTCATCTGCCGATCACAATATTGTAATTAACAACTTACAATTTAACAAGAATACATTATCAAGCTACTGTGCTCAATGGGATATCAAATTAAATCCATATCCAAAACTCAAGCAATATTTTTTACCCGGAGGAGAGCAACAAGATTTTTACCTGGGAATTTTCACGTAATAGTGGAAAACACTCCTATCAAATGGTGTAAAAAAGTCAAATACCTTCGCCTTTGGTTTGATCAAAAAATATTATTCCAAAATCATAAACCATATAACGGTATCCGCCCACATGGCCGACAACCACTTCGCCGACAGGCCACTTCGCCGACAACTACATGGCCGACAAGAATGTTGGCCGACAGACCAAATGGCCGACACAACCACATCGCCGACAGGACAGATGGCCGACACAACCACATCGCCGACAGGACAGATGGCCGACACACCACATCGCCGACAGGACAGATGGCCGACACACCACATCGCCGACAGGACAGATGGCCGACAACTACATCGCCGACAAGACAGATCGCCGACACAACCACATCGCCGACAGGACAGATGGCCGACACACCACATCGCCGACAGTACAGATGGCCGACAACCACATTGCCGACAGGACAGATGGCCGACACACCACATCGCCGACAGGACAGTTGGCCGACACAGCCAAATCTTTGACAGGACACATGGCCGACACACCACATCGCCGACAGGAAAGTTGGCCGACACAGCCAAATCTTCGACAAGACAGATAATATTAATTAATATTTTTATTTCGATCACTGAAAATTATTCGAAATGGTTGACATGCCGAATTTTTTTTCCGTTCAAATAGTGATCGGGGGATTTGCCTGCAAGACAAAATCTTGTTTTTTATAATTTTGTTTTCCGAAATAATTATTTCGATTATTTTATAGTGAAATAATGAATATTTAGTGAAATAGTTTTTCTGGGATCGGAATATTTTGTTATTTCTTTTTTTTATTAATCTTGCAGCTACAAAATGTTGCAACTACAAAATCTTGCATAACAAAATAGTGCAATTATTTTCCTTTTTATTAGGTGTCATTAATAGATTCTATATAATCCGCTCCTACGTGCGGCACGCAGTGCGACATGTTTGCTGATCCTGGCTCCTACATCCCCCGAACTTCAAATCTAAAGCCCCTCGGAGGGCTAAGCGGGGGGGAGCGCAGCGACCTCCCGCGTGCCCGTGAGAGTTACCGAAGCCGTTAGCCTTTACAATTCTAAGTTAAATTAGTTTATGTCATTTTTCAGTTTATGTGATCCCCACTTTAACGGATAAAAAAAATCGGCATGTCAACAATTTCGAATAATTTTCAGTGATCGAAATAAAAATATTAATTAATATTATCTGTTCTGTCTTGTCGGCGATATAGTTGGCAGCCATCTGTCCTGCCGGCGATGTGGTGGGTCGGCCATCTGTCCTGTCGGCGATGTGGTTGTGTCGGCCATCTGTCCTGTCGGCGATGTGGTTGTCAGCCATCTGTCGTGTCGGCGATGTGGTGTGTCGGCCATCTGTCCTGTCGGCGATGTAGTTGTCGGCGATATGGGCTGTCGGCGAAATGGTTGTCGGCCATCTGTCCTGTCGGCGATGTGGTGTGTCGGCCATCTGTCCTGTCGGCGATGTGGTGTATCGGCCAACTGTCCTGTCGGCGATGTGGTGTGTCGGCGATCTGTCCTGTCGGCGATGTGGTTGTGTCGGCGATCTATCCTGTCGGCGATGTGGATGTGTCGGCCATATGTCTTGTCGGCGATGTAGTTGTCGGCGATATGGCCTGTCGGCGAAATGGTTGTCGGCCATGTGACCCATACCCCCATATAACATACAATTGAAAAATCACAAAAAATAACTAAAATTGTATATCCAATCCACTATTACGACGTAACTCAAAATTATCTGAAAAAAATAAACTGTTAATTTACAAAATGATAGTTAGAGCAACAAATACGTATGTTACCCAAATTTGGAGCCATGCAGCTTATACGCATAAAAAGCGATTACAAATTGTACAGAACCGTTGTTTAAAAATTATAAGAAATCTCCCACGTAGATATCCAACAATCACCTTACATTCTGAATGTATTCTTGAGACTTTATCAACTTATATTTGCAGATTAAATCATAAATTTTCTTTGTCCTGTTTTTGTTCGGTAAGCACTTTAATTAGAAATTTAATTTCTTAATTTTTAATTAAGCTGCCTGAATTAAGTTTTACATCGGGGCGCTACTGACCCAAGGGCCGGCCCTGACTAAAGTTAACCCGTCCCATTAATGGAGCCCGAAAATTACGGGCCCCTAAACTTCACGAGCTCTAGGCACGAACCTAGTTTGCCTAGGCGTTAATCCGCCGCCAAATCTTTGTACGTGTGTTGATCCAGTCGCATTTTAATTCTAAAAATTCCAATCTAACTTCCATTCTTTTTTTAGGAAAATGAAATTTGGTTTCCAGAAACCAAAGCTTGCTCTTTGATGGTGCCTTTTTTCGGGAGAATTTCAAGAATAAGGGTTCGAGTCCCTATAAAGCAATTTAAATTTTCGACTGAAATTGCGTATTTTCCTTTAGCATTACACTTCTGGATACATGACCTCCACTATTAGACCATCATTATTCTTGGGAAGGAACCGATACAAATACTTCTATAAATTCGCTTGGATTTCGTAGTGGTTATAGGTGTTTTGAATAATTGATCGTATTTTGATTGATTGATTGACCGGCAATAGATAGTCAGAAAGAAACTTGCGAAAAAACACTCAGCTGAAATTACGCAAGAAGTTTTTTTTAAGCACAAATGTGTAATCAAATAAAAACATTTTGTAAAGGTTTTTGTAAATTTAAGGTTAAGGATATTGAAGAAGTTAATAAATTTAAAGAATACTAAGATTTATCTGTTATCTAAAATTTATTTGTTTAGTATCATAACTAAACAGATCAAACCAATTAATTTAATTTCTAATAGCTATTTTGTATCGTTGCGTTGCATTGCGGAAGGGTACGACGAAGAAAATTTAACAAATCAAGATGCGTGATTTAATATTTGCAGGATTTAATAATAAATATTTTAAATTATTTATTTATTTAATAAAATAATGTTATGTTGAATCATAAAAATAAAAAACAAAATTAAAAATTCTGTTAACTCCTTCCTAACATGAACACTTATTTGCACAGTAGCGGTTTGCATGTTCACCGCACGTTATATACAGTTGTATGTTGTTTTTTTTATTACTATTTATTAAGTTAAGAAATATAACAAAATACAAAAAAAATTAATAATTGACGTAATGTATAATGCTGTAGTGCTATAGCATGTATTTGATTGCCGGTCACGGAATGTACAAACATATGTGGATATTATTTATACAAACGCGACAAAAAACAATAAAAATTAATTTGAATTATCACATAACTAATTTAATCGGCGTGATATCAAAAAACAAGTGTTGATTTCATGCACTGTATTGTTTGGTACATGGGAAATGGAAAATACCGTAAATTTCACCTTTGGAATTGATTTTTCGTTTTGTTTTTAAATTTTCAAATCACATGGGATGTTTTGTTTTAAACTCTTGGATACATTTTTTGGTTTAACTTTGCTTTTCAGATTAAATGTACATTTTCTATCAATTTCCACGAATTATTTATGTACGAGTGTACGTTTTGTTCAGCTGACTGTAAGATTCGATTGAATAAATTTTCAAATGTATGTTTGCCAAATTGGGAGTTTACAGGCAAATAAACTTGCGAAACATTTGATAATCCTATACCAAAATATTTCCTTAGTTGAATAAATAAAAAATAAATTTAATTTTTAACGATTATAAATTAAATTGAAACTGCGTAACTTGGATATGTTCTCGTGGATATCGTATATTTCACGGGCCAATACTAATGAATATCTGCGCTATACGATACACTAGGGAGAAAGAGTTCGGTTTCGGAGTTTTTAAAGCTATATGAACAACGAAGATAACATATTTTTGTATTTTGCATATTGATCAGAAATAAAATGATTCTGAATAAAGTCATTGATATTATATATTAGCTTTTTGAAGTTTAAATAATCTGAAAATTATTTTGAATATTTGTATACAGTAAAATTGAGTTAATAAATTGTATATTCCATTTTATTACAATAGAATGTATCGCATACCGGCTGCAGTATTATCAGATTCAATAGGAGTCTGAATATTGACTGAACGGATAATTAAGCTTGGTCCAAGTACAATAGATCTCTTAGATCACAGTGCAAGGTGGCTGAACGCCGTGAATATTTTTTTTTTGATTTATTTGAAGTTAATCTTAATATCCGAAAATTGTAGGAGAATTTAATCCAGTTACGAACTGATGAGCTTATGATTATGAAAAAATTAATCACAGGCCGCGGTGACTGGACTGATTGTACCACAAGTTTCATTCTACATATATCGCTGATTTGCTGCAAGTGTGATATAACTCAAAATGGAAATTTTTGAGTTGTGTTTGGGTTATGGCCCCACATATGCGTTATTAGAAGTAAAGGCTGTGTTTCTAACAACATATTCCCCATTACATCTCCAAATTATACCGCTAAGTCAATTTAAAATTATTGTCGAAAAGTATTACAGTTCAACAGTTTTAAAATTGTTTCTTCAAAAATAGTAATTTTTGAGTTGTGTCATTCTTGCAGCAAATATAAGTAATATACAGAATGTACTGTGCAGGTTGTTTTTCCAAATTATACTAATATAACCAAATTTTCTTACAATTTTTTGTTTCTTCGTCACATTCACATTTGTTTTTCTACTCCACTCGAACTTGAATTAATTATTTTATTCGTGTGATCGCCAAATGTGAAACCGATCCTAAAAATCATTTTAATGTGTTTTACAGATTAATACGTAGAAGCATTATTTACACGAGAAATAATCATTCAACAGCACATGATAGCTGACAGGTTTTCAATGTTTTAATTTTTAATTTATTTGAAGTTAATATCCGAAAATTGTAAGAGAACTGATGAGTTTATGATTATGAAAAAATCAATCTTCTCATTAGGCCGCGGCGACTGGACTGATTGTTCCATACTTCCATAATTTTCAATTTAATTTTTTCATTTTATTAATTTAACCCATAAACAATTTTTTGTTTTGAAAAGTGTCTAACCCGTAAATATAAGGTTGATACCTCTTACATCATTTAGAAATATTTTCAAATTACAATGATCGATACTGTCAAAATAAATGGCAATTTATAGTGTACAAAACGCTGTTAGTCATCGGGACCGTACAATCTTAATAATTTCACGGAAAAAAAATAAATTGGTCCTCAGCAGTGATGGCAATCATATACCAACAAAATTACCAACCTACGTTGGTTTCCGTTGGCCAACATTGTTGGTTATTTTTTTTTTTTCTTGTATTTACCAACAGATTACCAACATGTTGGTTAATACATTTGTTGGTTGTTTTCACCTCAATGCAGTTGGAGTTGTTTGGTTACTAATTAGTGGCTTAATATTCATTTTCTTGTTAATCTACCATGATAAGCGGTACAGGTACAAAAATTAAAAATGCAAAATTTTAAATTTAATTCAGTCAGTATTCATCTGTTTTATTAGTATCAGCTACTTTTAAAGAATAATATACATTCGTTAATTTTTTTGATCGCTCGAATCCCAGACGATTTCTTACGTTAGAGTGGATGTAAGACCAATTTGAAAATAGTCGCTCCAGTTGCGCGGACGAAGACGGTATTTTTAATAATTTTAGAGCGGAAATATCTTGAAAATGACGCGCTGCAAATTCCCAGTAAGTGATTCCTGGCAATCCTATTTTTTTATTCAGCACATCAAAAATGCCTTCACTCTTAATAAATCGTTGATAGCCTTCTAAGCCGGTTACATCTAAATTAGCGAGGAAAAATATTTCAACTTCTGCTAGCTGATCCTTAGATAAGCGGTTTCCACGATATAAAGGATGAATTATATTGGCAGCCAGAGCCAAAGTTGTTAATGCCATCTTTTTCCTTTTTTCTAGAAGTTCGTCATATTGGTTAGGTAGTTCCAATTTAAGCCATTCTTCTGCTGCTTCACCAAGAGAACAATCACTTTTTTGACAGGTATTGATCAGTGCACAAATAGGATCTAGTATTTTAATTTGCTTTTTTACGTTAGCGATTAGGTTATCGTCGAACAGCTTTATTTTGTTTTCAGATTTTAATTTAGTTTGCGGGTTTTCTTCAAGCTTCAACTGCGGCTAATTGTTTCATGAAACTTAAATTTTCTATAAATGATTGGAAACAATCTCGACTACTGCACCATCGCGTTTCGGCTGGTAATAAAACCTTGGAGCCACCAAGATCAATAAGAGATTTTTCCAGTTTTGGCTGCTTGAAATCCTTTAGAATAGGTGTTATTTGAGATAAAAGATTCTCACTTTTATTATCAACGTCTTTAGGTAACAAATTGCCAGTATGACTATTGCAATTAGAGAACCAAATATTAATCAATGTGCCCATTTTCACCATATTTCTGGCATTGTCCGAAACGACACAATACACTTCAGTTTTAAATTTAATTCTTGCTATTGTAATACATTGTTCTACAACCTTAGCTAACTCCACCCCACTTTCCGACAAGCTGGTAAAATCAAAGGTCTCTAAAAATGCACGTTTATTATCACTGGTGTGTAGCATACACACAACATTTTTTGAATTTGCGGCGGAATTCTTCCATCCGTCAATGAGAAGTACGGATTCTTTACCTAAATTTATTTTGGGTATCGGCCATTGAAATCATTCTATGAACATTATCCAGCAAAGATGAAGCTAACGTTTTTCGACAATGTGGCTTATATGCTGGGCGCAATTTCTTCACTAAATTTTTAAAATTATCCGACTCTACCGTTGAGAAAGGAATATTACATCCGAAAAAAAATCTAGCCACAAGATCATCAATCTCTTCTTTTTCGGTGGCACTTACACTATCCATGTACTTGTCAATTTTGTTTCCAGCGTTCTGGTTTTGTTTCATTCGCTTTTTAACAACCTTTAGACTTCGGAAGTGATTTTTATTTTTCTCCCCCTTTGAAACAACTAATTCTGGTGATGGTCAGGGATTATCAGAAGGTGATGGCGTTGAAAGCGTTGACTCCGATAATGTAGATGTTAGTTGGACTACCGTGTGAGATGAAGGTACATATAGAGATGATGATTCTCTGATTTCTTCGACCTATTTAAACATAAATGTATTAATTTTAGGAATAGCAAATTTCATAGAAATCATTTTACGTTTCTATTCATATATGCGTCAAATAATTCTTGTGTAGAAAACTGATCATCTTCCACAAAAATTATCTCAGCCGTTGTTATAATATTTTCATCAATATTTTGATTTTGCATAGTTTCCTTTTGCGTCGCCGGTTCAGTTGATGTAGATTCTTCGATTGAAATTGAACAATTGGTTGAATCAGAATCTATGTTTTCATTTGATATCCAATTACTGGTTGAATCTGAAGTGATATCGTTATCTAAATTAACAACATTTGTTTTTTTTTGCCTATTTGTTGCAACATTTTCTATTAAATTGGAATAAAATTTAAACATAAACATATCTAGGTCATATGCACTATAAACGGTAAAAAGTAATATTTATATGAACTTACCGGTGTGATTCTAGCCTCGATTTGGTAGTATTTTTTAAAACACACGTACATAATTTGCAAAGTGCAGCTGCTCTTGTCCGTCCACTGTAAACTACCGTTTTTTTTTCGTATTCACCTTCTTCCCAATAATCATGAAATGGTTTACCTCTAATTTTATTTTTTACACTCATTTCATCATCTTCGTCTCAATCGTTTAGCTAGATTTCCATAAAATATCCAACAAAATAATACCCAATAAAATAATAATACCAAAGTCCAAAATACACAATAAAAATAGAACTTAATGAAAATTACACAACGTTAACAGGTATCGTATAAGGCGTATAAAACCAAAAAACACATCCACTTGCTTTGATTTTTAGACGTTAAATAACTTGAAAACTGTAACTGAACTGACAGATCGTATTGTTTTTTTTTATTTTTTTATTTACCAACATATTAAACAAAGCAAAATCGGTTTACCAACACTTACCAACATTACCAACATCTACCGACATTTTTGACTTACCTACTCCATATAAAATTTTAAAAAGTTGGTAATTAGTAGAAAATAATTACCAACGTTCAAATTCCCATCACTGGTCCCTCAGCTAAGAAAATGGACTTTTAATTCAAGAAAATGTCCTTTTTCTGGATTTGAACGCTAATTTTCTTATTTCTTTCGAGTTTTTCTTCATGTAAGAATTGTGTTTCTTGAAATGAAGAAAAACTCGAAAGAAATAAGAAAATTAGCTTTTAAATCAAGAAAAAGAACATTTCCTTGAATTAAAAGTCCGTTTTCTTAGCTGAGGACCAATTTATTTTTTTTCCGTGTCGACATCCAGTTATATTTCATCAGTTTTCTGCGACTTTACTTAAAATAAAAATGAAGTTAGTACTTACATAACTATTAAGTTGGATATGTGCTTATTAATAAATCAATAACTGGTTTTAGAGTACTTTTGCTAAAATTTTGTTTAGTATATCAAAAAAACAACGAGCGAGAAAACTTTTTTGTATAAATCTATTGAATCATTTCAAGCTATTTCGATAAGGCTCAAACACCCCTCCACAAAGACAGATGTTATTCGCTCAGTATTTAAACTAAGTTACATTTTTGGTTCAAAAAGTCAATAAGTTATTCTATTTTGGATTTGGAGAACGAACTTTACTGATGTTAATAGAGCATGATCAAAGTACAGTTCTATTAAGCTAATCACCTAAACCTGCCATGCACGCATTGAAATACTATATCTTTGAATATTAAATAGTCACGGCAAACTCACTGAACAAAGCAAAATCGCATCGCTTTATCACTGATCAATTTAAAATAAATTAAATAGAGCGGTTCTATTTGGGCGCAATGTTAACCGTAAAATCATTGCAATTGGAAAGACAGTCCATAACCAAACTCACCAACAGCATGAGCAATACTAATAAGAAAGCATACCGATTAAACAATTTTAAAATTATTATTTTATTATGTACTATATCAATGTATACAGATGTGCAATTTTCACAGCTCGTTATTTCCATTTAATTTTTTTTGAGTCACTTATACTACACAAGCATAATTTGTGGTCGTTTTGCTCGCACGTAATTTTCATTTTCAGAAACACTTGCTGCTGCGGCCATATATAGCAGATATTTTCACAATAAAATAAATTAAAGTAGGCGATTTTTTTCTTAGAATTTTTATTGAATTCGGCTCTCGATGTTTTTGAAATGCCGGATAATGTGGTATATTGCATGTGTATGCGTAAATTTTGCATTGATTTTACGTTTTATTTATTTTTTGTTCTTGTCGATATTCACACATGCCTGTAATCTTTTTTGATCGATACTTCTGTTTCCGTAACCCGATTTCAATACAATTTTTTACTTACTCCTGCCGCTAAAGATGTTTTTACAACAAAAATATGTATGTTAGGCATCGTGACAAAAAAAGTTATTTACTCATCTGTTACACGTATGTAAGTTACAAATCAATTACAAGTAGAAATTCTTTACGAAAACAAATCAATAAACTTTAAGGGCCGATTGTATGAACGAGGATAGAAAAAATTAAATCCGAGAGTACAGATATATCTTTAACAATTTAAAATATTTTTCTATCGTCTGTTACCAACCAGAAGAAGGAGCTTGATAAATATTTGCAACTCAAATTAAAGCTAGTTAAAATTAAAACGGCTATTCATTTTTTAAAGAAATGTTTAAGACAACAAATCGTTCCAGATTTCGCGAGGATAAAAATAAAAACTAATTGTAAAGAAGCAAAATTAACCATGAGATACGCAGCAAGACCAAGTATACGCTATTTGAACAGACAGAGCTAAAATCATACTATCAACATTTGAAGGTCTTACGCACTCATTATAGTGAGGATTTAATTTATCAAATTTTTTGGGTAGAATTTGAGAAATACATCATTAAACGATGCAATAATGAATACAATCGAATTAGAAAAATACAAAATAGAAATTGAGAAATTTGAAATCGAAACTCAACATAAGACCGGAACAGAATATAGTTATTCACATGGTTCCTAATTTTGTTCAAAATTATTCGTCAGCAGTTTTCTCACAGGACGAATTAAATCTTTTAAACAGAGGTCTCAAATTTGCCCCGAGGCCATCCAACGCCCCAATTAGTGACATTGTAGCTAACTTGGAGAGCGGTATATCCAAAATGAGTTCACAGCAAAAATAATTCAAAATAATTCACAGTTACAGAAACACTCTAAACACAAAAATAAATTCAAGCGTTGCATTAATCTGTTAAAATCCAAAAACGTGACTTATATCAAGGCCGACAAAGGAAACACATTGGTAATTTCGGACAAAACTGAGTACGAGGATAGAGTGCCTAAAATGATTGCAGAGGGACCATACGAGGAACAGAAATATAGAAACGGAAACACTAAAAATCCATTACCTAAAATGATAGAGTCAGCCAAAAAAATAGCAAAATCTATAGAAGATATTTTAGAAATACCCTATTTGCATTACAAAATGAACATGCCGAACCCAAGGGTGCCGTTTCTTTACGCGCTACCCAAAATCCACAAAACGGGTAACAAAATGAGACCAATTGTCTCTAATATTTGCACTCCTACGGAGAAACTTTCAACATGGCTAATCAATGAGCTTGGAAAAATAAGAGAACCAACAGGAATGTTTGTCAAAAACTCTTTTGAATTTTTGAACAAGATTAAAGATATAGATCTAAATGAGGATGAAATTATGGTGTCTTTTGATGTCACAGCCCTGTATCCGAATGTACCAGTGGAGGTTGCGATAAAATGCCTAATAGACCATACAAGAGAAACGAACGTAGATACCAATAAAATCTTACTTTATCAGAAAGTAGCTGAAACTTGTATGGAACAAAGTTTTTTCCAATTCAGAGGTAAAATTTATAAACAAACTTTTGGCACATGTATGGGTAGTAAGATCGCACCGTATTTGAGCAATATTTTCATGTGTCATTTGGAAAATTCAATCAGTGGTTCACCTTTCTTCCAACGAATTTGGCTCAGATATGTGGATGATGTCTTCGCAATTGTAAAAAGGGTGGATTTAAACAAGACCTTGGAATTGCTTAATAATCAGTTCCCAACTATTAAATTCACACATGAAGAAGAGGTGAATGGAATTTTACCTTTTCTTGACGTTAATGTGATACGAAAAGGTCGAGTTTTGGAATTTGGTATTTACCGAAAGCCTACTAACACTCAGAGGTTCATCACTGCGGATTCATATCATAACGGATCGCATAAAAAAGCAGCTTTCCACTCGCTGGCTCATCGTCTTTTCACCTTTCCATTATCAACGGATGAATTTATAAAAGAAGAAAAGTACATTAGGAACACGGCTCTGATAAATGGTTATGATTTACGTTTCATTGAATTAATCTTAAATAAACATAGAAGAAAACAAACATTAACGACACACACTACTCTGATCAATGCAACGGAGGTTAGCACATTGAAATGCATTTGCTTGCCCTTCTATCCAGCTGCACTGAAAAAAAAGATTGCTTCATTTGAGTATTATAGGTACATATTCAAGAAAAAAAGTTGCTGGAATATGCGCTAAGAATAGTTACTCTCATATTATTCTGAATTTGAGAATATAGCCCAAAAAATTTGTTAATTTTTTAGATTCTGATATTAAGAATTTAAGTTATGATTTAAGTAGACCCAGTTTCTTAATTCGAAGTATTTCAAGCGAGTGCAGATTCTCATTTCCTGTAATTTATTCTTAATATGATAGTTAAATTGTCCAAAAAATTGTTAACCAGTTTTAAATTTAAACTCACTTTGAGAAATTTTATTTGATTTTGAAGAATACATTTTTCAAAAATGTTCTAAATACAAGAATAAGTGTGATAAAACTGTAAAGGTTTTTTTGCTAGTTAATCTCAAGTTAAGTATAGCTTTATTCACATTAAGCAGACAGTCACCAACAATATTCTAATTTCACCACATATCTACTTAATACTGGTTGATAATATTATTGAACGAAGTGTAATTATATTCAGGTCGACGCAAAATATTCATAAAATGAGAAAAAAATTAAGTATGTAACGCTTGCTTTGCATAAATTTTCTTAGTCTTCTGTTAAGAATAAAGAGCTTAATTTGAGGAAAAAAACAATGATTTTTTCTGGCCATTTGAGCATACTCTAGTTGATTCATACATTTACCTAGTTTTGCATTAAGAATAAAATGAATCAATTTTGTAATTGGTAATTCTCATTGCGCGAATAACTGTAATAAGTCGTATGTTCCAAATCTACTAATCCCAAAACAATTATGTAAATAACTCAAATACATAATTTATTTATATTAATTTTTTTTATTTTTTTTATTATACATATATTTATTTATTAAATACATATTTACAGAATTAGTTTAATGTTTTCTTAATTATTCTTTTTATTTTTTATTTTACATATAAAAAATTATATGAAATAAGTAAATTGGAAACTATATATGTACAGAATTAGCCAAATAGACATTACATCATTATAAATTTCAATTATTAAAAACACTAGGTTTTAAAGTTTTAACTTTCTTTTAATGTGAATTTATTTATTTTATAAAAATTACAAACAACTAGTTTCGAGCATCTATGCTCATCATCAGGTTATTTAAAACCTCTACATCACAAGATGTTAAAATTTACATCATTATAAATAAAAGTTTTATTGTAAGAAGATTTTTTATAATTGTTTATTATAAATATAAGTGATATTTTGTATTTATTATTACTTATTTGAATATAAAATTTCTAAAAGATATAATATTCGAAACTAAACCATAACTTCTTTAAAAATAAAAACATTTGCATGATTATTTATTCAAAATACATTATATCGTTTAACGTATTTCACTTATTATTATAAATAAATTAAAACAATCAATAATTTTATTATTAAAACAAACTACAATTTTATAAAAGAACAAAAAACTTTCCTTTAGTGGAATTTAAAAAATAAAAACAATTTTTATTTTAAAAACTGTTTTTTATATAACAAGGATCGATTTCGATAATTACTATTATCATCATCAGCTTGTTTCTCTAAGAGAATCTATATCCACTTTAAATAGGAATTTGGAAATTTAAAATCAGAATTTAAATATACGCTATGTATTTTATCGGTCTAGATCCATTGGCTGAAGTGAAAAGAGGCCACTCGATTAAACAATTTGGTATCTTTTCTTGTGGAGACTCAATGCAGTTCAGCTCGTTCCGCCTTCCTTGAAATGTGGCTTGCCATTTCATTTCAACAGCTTCCCATGGCTCATGAAAACATTTCAGCCAAGTTTTATTAATATCAAAATTTTCTTCTAAAATACTATATTGCTTTTTAGCTGAACTGCTTTCGTCTAAAAATATAGTATAAAATAAACAAATTGAGGAATGTCATTGATATAATGAAATTTTTATTAAAATAATTGTTTCTTTGGGTTTTTAGCTTAATTTTTTATTTTATATTAATTATTTACTAAAAACTCGACATTTCGACGGTACATTCCGTCATTCTCAAGGGTACAATTTTTGCCCAATTGTTCAGTAAAAATTATACCCTTGAGAATGACGGAATATACCGGCAAAAAACGGATTATTTTATTAAAGAATTAATAAAAAATTAAGCTAAAAAACCAAAGAAAAAATTATTTTATTATAAACATAAAGCTAAAAAAGTGAATTAAATAAAATTGTTATTAGGTAATTTGTGTTTACCTGATGATTTTGAACTAGATCGACGTTTATGACCGGAAAATAGCCTCTTACTTCGTAAACTGCTTGAGCAATTCCTGTATTTATTATATATGTAAATATCCGCAAGCGCTTCTTTGCTGCTCACTTAATGGTGCGAATAGAATTCCTATAAAATTTTGAATCAATATATAAACATATTAGAAATTATATTAATAAACATTGAGTGTATATGTCGATGCATGTATTAGTTACTAAAAAGTTCATTTTTGATAAACATTGGCTAATATACAGTCTTTCACAGTTACCTACTACTGCTTTGGGCCCTTTCCGAAAGTTATACTTATTTATTTAGACATATGTACTTATTTAAATAAGTATGTTGGCGAGGTAACTTAAAATAAGTATGTCTCTATCTCATTCTTACAAAAAAATCATTTGGTTTACATTTTAGATTGTATTTTGTAAGAAAGGAATAGAAACATACTTATTTTAAGTTACCTCGCCAACATACTTATTTAAATAAGTATGTCTAAATAAATAAGTATAACTTTCGGAAAGGGCCTTATAAAATACATGTTATTTTTAATTTTGACACGCAAAAATTATTTATTCAATACAAAAATAATTTTCGGTTCATTAATGATAATGATAAAGCTATTTCATTGATAAACAGAAAATAATTTTTGTATTGACATGTTATAAAGGTGGTAGTAAGCTTAAATTTAATAGCACTATGTGAATTTATAATTGTTCGGGTACCATCCAAAATACCTTTATAGGATTAGTTCCTTATTCAATTACAAAGTCAATAGCCTGTAACAAGTCTCAATATAAGGAAGAACAAACTACTAATTAATGTGTAGTGTTAATTACTTAAATAAATTGTCTTAACTTGAATTAACTTTGACTGAATTAACTTGAAATTAATTAGTTTTTTAAAAATTTCACAAATCAAATATAAATTTTTTTTAACACAGATCAAAGGAATCAATGGATTGACACGGAATTCGATGTAAATAATCAATATCATAATTTTAAATTAAAATTAATAATTATAAAATACTTACTTTTCAACAATGGTAATAACTGAGGCAATCCCCAAATTACCAAAATATTTTTGAATGGGTCATATTCACTTGAACTTGCCACATTTTGGAGCGATGTGTATAGTCAGAAATATCCAAATTCTGATCGAAAATATTCTCACACTCAAAATTTAACTGATAAGTGTCGCCGGACATTGCAAGTAGGTAACTAATATTTATTAGAAATGTAATGTGTTCTTTATAATTCACAATCGTCACTAAAAGCTTTTTTTTTAATTTCCCCCTACGTGACGAAATCAAAACTGTTTTTTTTAATTGTCACTACACGAAATTTTCTTTAAAATGTTTGAATAATTATTCGGCACTATTTCGTCGCTACACGAACTTTTCTTAAAATGTTTGAATAATTATTCGGCACTATTTAATATCACTTACTATAATCACTTTCACAAATATGTAAATATTGTTTTAGGTTAGTAAGAGTAACACACTAAACACTTCTGAACGTTTTGAATTTTAAACACCGAGTAAGGATAAATCAATAATTAAAATGAAAGACAACATGTTGACGACCATCAAAGGATTTATGCTTCTCTCATGAAACTTATTCTCAAAACAACTCAACAAAAATATTTACAAACGATTGTTATATTCTCAACTTGAGCATAGGTAACAATTATGTTCATAAATTGGCAAATGTATTCTCCAATTATTCTTAATATACAAGAATCAAGAAATATTTTTAATTAAAATAAAGAATAGTTATTCTCAATTTATAAATTTAAACATTCTTAAAATTCAATATTCAATAAAATATTAAGTTACCTTATACTCGAATTGAGTATATAGTAATTTATTTAATGGAATGCTTTTATGATAGAATTTCACTTTTTGGAAGCGAATTATGCGTGTGCGTATATCGAACATAAATTTCATGAAGATCATTTAATGAAAATTAATTAAGATTCAGGGGAGCAATTATATAATAGTTTTATTGCCTTTTTAAAACAATTTTTTTTTACTAATTATAAAAATATCCTAAGGAATTTAAATGAAACTATGCGATATAAAATTATTGTTTCCAATTTTTTTTATACATACTGTGTAGTTTTCAATCCGCGATTGATTCGGTCATGAAAATGTTCTTATAATCTTTATATGAAAATTCAAAATTAAAAAAATACTATACGTATTTGGTAAAAGGCTGAAACTAGGGTTTCCAAATATCCGGATTTTCTGTAACCGCGGATATTGTTTTGAAGTTTATGAGGTATCTGACGGATACCGGATAACCGTAAAGAATAAACAAAAGGAGTTAAATTATGTAAATGATTTTTTATATTTCATATTTGTATATTTAAATAATAACAGAGTTGATTTTGATCACATAAACATAAGTTATGGAATTCAATTACCTAAGACAGGTACGATTTTAAAAATAAATTACAATATTTTTAATATTTCTCGCAGGAAAAAGAAGCGCAGGAAAGACGGGACCTAACTTTAGTGCAAAAATTACTTGAAACCGAAAAGGTTTTTTCTGAATCTGTCGAAGTTGGCTTTACAGTTTTTAATACCTTAAATAATAAATCAAGATTTAGGCTTCTTTTACCAGTTTTATTGAAAATGTTAAATTATTGTTTTAAACTGCTCGGAAAATTCGATGTTGTTACCTGTTTAACGGTCGTCGCATTTGAAATATAAGAATTTTATTCTTCGGTTAATGATATTTTAATTCTGAATCTGATTCCACAGTCAAAGTAATTTCATTGCAATGATCTACTTCGTCATCCTTCGAATTTTATTGGATTCACACTTGGATTAACAAGACATTTTATTAATGCTGAAATATCGTCATTTTTTCGTAAAGTAATTCTCATTCTTTCTGATTTAAGCAAATCACGACTTATTTCGGAATTAATTGCTTTCATTTTATTTCATAAAACTGATAAAACACCGTAAGCAGCAGAAAGATTGGCGTCTCTAACTATTTAAAAAAAAAAATTATTTTCGGATACCGTTGAAAAATATTCGAGGTTACCGGATACCGTTAAAGTCACAAATATCCGCGGATACCGGTTACGGATATATTCGAATCAGAAACCCTAGCTGAAACATTATGTATGTACCTCGTGTATAGAAACATATGTATGTACCTCTGTTTAGTCTTCTGTATGTGTTCTTATCAGAAGTACAATTGATAGTTTTGTTGCAATAGGAATTATTCAAATTTAGTATATTTAAAATCTAATACTCTCAAATTTTTGAATTAAATAATTAAAATCTAAACATTCTCTGCATTTATCAAGAAAATTATATTCATAAATTTCGAAACTTGTCATGCAATGTGCTCTCAAACAGTCTGCTCTAGACACGAATATTAAAACATGCCTCTTTTCGAGATTTAATTCCAAAAGTATTGCAGTATATTATAACTAAAATACAAATTGAAAATTTTAATTTTAACATAAAGTCGAAAAACAATTAATGGCAAGAATAAAAAAAAATTCATTTATTTTCCATTTATTTAAAAAATTAATAAAAATATCACGAAACTCCATATAAATATCAGAATTTTTGTCTATTCATGACGTCAAATCGCGAAAAAAAGATAGCAACAGCATGAGCAATATCATATCATACCTTATTTTCTGTATACCTAAATAGTAATTTCTTATTTATTATGGGGTTTTTTACAAAATGTTGTAGATTGTGTATTTGAGAATTGTAATTTATAAATATAAACTTTATCAAAATTTCGTAACAACTTTAACATGCACTCCGTTTTGTATCACGCGGTTTAAATACCTCACGGTGTATTGAAACGCGAGAATTTAAAGCGCATTTGTCCTTTAAGAATACATCTTATTAGTGTATGCACGTTAATCAAAATATTTTCATTTGATTATATGCATAAGATGTACATTTTCTCTTATGTTATTATCAAATGTACATACATACATGAAAATATTTTTAAAAATTCTTTTAAATTTATGTTAATTTGAGATTAAATGTATGTATATCAAAACAAACGAAATTATTTTTATAATTTCGTGAATCTGCATTTGTTCAATTTGATTTTCAATTTTTGATTTAAGTTGAGAATAAATATTGCATATTTTCATTATTATTTTGAAAGTACTATTTTGAGAATAAAAGTGTCAAACCAATCGTAATCATTTTTTAGCTGAGTATACATAATTTAAGTGAAGTATTTTTAAATTTAGGAAATTGATCGAAATAATCTTAATTTATACAATTAAATTTATACAAGAATTGGTCTAATTCGTCTCAATTTATACAGGTCATCCTCATTTTAAGCATTTTAGTTTTGATTTTTGATTAATTACCTATATATTAGATTTGAGAATTGCTTTTTCTTATTTTTAGAATAGCATTTCTCTCAGTGTGTCACTAATAAATTGACAAATTTATTAAAAAGATATGACGTAGAGCTGGTCACAAAAAGTGGTAATCTGGGAGCTGAAATTAGTAGGTACAAGGACGTTACACCGGTAAATTTAAAATCGGGTATTTATCAAATAACTTGTACAGATTGTGATGCTGTATATATTGGACAGACTGCAAGATCTTTCGATAAACGTTTAAAAGAACATATCGTAGCCATCAGAAACCCAGACACACACAGATCCAGCGTAGCCGATCATATGAATAACAACAGAGGCCACCAAATTGATTTTGCCAATTCCAAAATAATTAAAGTAGTTCAAGAGAAATGGAAATTGGATGCATATGAATCTTTGGAGATGGATAAAAATAAAAATTCACTTATGAATTTGGAAGATAGTCCAATCTGCTCAAATCTATTCAATTTGGCAAATTCTATCTCTTAAATGAGTTTTTTTTTGCTTGGTAGTTCAACTGTTTTGTAAAATTAAGTAGATACCTAGTCATCTGGTTTTTTATTCAACAAATTAAATTTTTTTTTTTTTTCGTTTTGACGTTGCATTAGCGCGTTTGGGTTAGTTGCAAATGAAATGTCCGATGATGATCACCAAGTGATCGAAAACGTTCATATATTTTTGTAAATAAAATTAAACTTTTTTGAAAATTTTAAAAAATAAATATTGTATTATGTATCTCAAGTACACTGTAGATTTTTTGGTTTTCGGTAAAAGTTTTCGGTTTTGGTGGTTTCAAGAAGGTGATTGTGACACTGAATAATTATCGTATTTAATATGGAAACCACGGCAGCTCTGAACTACACGAATTTGTATCGTCTGTTTCATTGCAGTTTTAGAGCAGTTTTTATTTGAGTGGTAACACCTTTTTCTTTGACGTTTATGTAATTGAAAATAAATTTTCATATTCTTGCTTTTTCATACGTTTAATCGGTGTATTATTATTTGACTGTATCTTATCTCTTAAGCATAATTATTATTTAATCAATTTTATCGTCACTATAATACGATAACAAACTGTGAACATTTTAAAATTTCAAAAAAATAACAACAACAACATTTTGTATCCTCTGTTCCATCCACCGAAAAGAGAAGATAGAAACAGAGGATATTAACAAAATCCATTGATTTATTTGCTTATTCATACAATGCAAACGACGATAAATCCGAGGTTATATCGTCTATCCGCCTGTTTCTGTAAATATTGTTTAGGTTTCATTTTACGTAGAATTCCCCATATACAGAATGTACTGTGCAGGTTGTTTTTTCTTGTACAATATTTATGGCGTTCTAACTTAATTAAGGCCAGATTAAGTTATATCTTATTTATCAAAATTTTATACACGCGGATCAGTAGTTGCAATGAATCAAATTGATCAAACAATCTTTTGGTTGGATACAAAAAGTGTGCACGGGGTTGAGTACATAATAGGTATTACATATTTTAAAGATCTTTCTTGCAAGATTTCCAGTTCTTGCATTCCAGTTCCATAGCGGTTTTAGTTAGAGTAAATGAGACTGAATATATGCATAGTACAACAGCAATAGCGTTTGTTTTGGTAGTTTATGTTTGAGAGCGGAATTCAGAATTCCGGTATTCCGAAATACCGGCGTATATTTTGGTTTCGGTTATTCCGGAATTGAAAACACTTAATCCTGAATTAATGAATTTCTTTTTCACACTAAGGCCGTGAGTGAATATGTTAGAAATATTTGGTTAAAAATTTGATGAAAATCAAATTATCGTGGTGAAATATTTTTATCTACCAAATTTAATATTGCTGTGTGAATTAGTTAGGCTGTTAGTGAATTAGTTAAAATATTTTAGTTAAAAATTTGGTGGAAATCAAATTATCGTGGTGAAATATTTTTAACAGCAAAAGTAGAATTTGCTGTGTGAATTAGTTAACATTTTGACAGTTGAAACTCATTCAAAATGCATCGCATTTAATCATTAGCGTTTATATACATTAATAATAAAATTATAACTACATACATATACCTATACTTTTTTCCCATACAGTTTTATAGTAAAATCCATCATACATAAAATGTTGGACTATTTTACAAAACATATACGGCATATTATTAAACCACTAGCTATTGACGAACGAGAAGAAATCGGGGTTAGATTTTGCAGAAGGGCGAAAACTGGAATCTTTGCTAATGTTATCGGTGCTATGTATTGACGGATGTCATATAAGAATTAAATGCCTAGTCAATAAGGACGATGAATATCTAAATTATAAAAGCTTTTACTTTATCCAGTGTCAAGCTGTAGTAAATTGCCATCATTTATTGAATGACGTGTTTTTAACATCACTTGCCAAAATTTATAGACGGCATTAAATTTTTTGTGGTGAATAAAAAAAAAATGTAATTTCATTTGTCAAAATTTACATTTTTAACTAGTTTTTAACTAATTCACTAACAGCCTAAAAAATTAAAATTGTGACAACTGAACAACAACATGAAGCTCATTTATAACAATCATTTTCCTAGTTTGTTATCTATTTTATTACTTTATAAAAAGCGTAATTTATCAAATGAAGCCGTTTTAAGAAGAAACAGAAAGAAACACGTCGTACTTATGTATCAACTGAACCAATATTAAAAAAACGAGGTTATGTTTTTTTTAACTCGCTTGTAAAATTTTATATACCATGATGCATTTTTTATTTTTTTTTGTGGTGAGTAAATTTTTTAATTTTAACTTTTATGTCAAAATTTTAATTTTTAACTGGTTTTTAACTAATTCACTCACGGCCTAAGTTAAGTAATTTCAATATAATTTTATGAAATTATAGTCTTTCTTGTACCAAAAAAAAAGAAATGTTGAGCAATATATGGAGGTGCTTAGTTTAAGCAATAAAACAATCTAATAATTTGAAAATTCGTAATCAGGCTTAAAAGGAATTTTTTTTTAAATGTTACAAAAAATTATAAATAATATTTCAGAAACTGACAAAAGGTGATCAATTTAGGGAGCTGGTCAAAATAGAGGGGTGACTACTTTTGGAAGTTCTAGAGTATTTCCCTTTTGCGTTCACTTTTCTTGTGTTTCATTATTTACATATTTAGTTTTAGACGTCTCTAAAATAATACTGGCAAATACGTGGTGTGTTCTTTCTTAGTTTTTAACTGAAAAAGGCACCTGGTACATAATAACTATGACCCTGTTAAGTCTTATACAATTTTGTGTACTTATAATTTTAGTTATAATTTCGTGTATGTTGGCTATTTTGTACATCCCTGAAAGCATATATGTATCAAATTCAGCACAAAACAAAATATACATGTATCGGTTTTGGTATTTGCTGAATAGTGATGAGGCAGAGAAGGAGAAAATCAAAAAGTAGTCTAGCAAAATAAATTATAGTGACATGCAATGAATAAAGAATAAATTTAGTTAAAATAAATAGTTAGTGTTTTAATTGAAATCAATTAAAATAAAAAATACAGTCCACAATCGTGATATCAAAAATTGCAATTCGGCTATTGGAGATACTAACTATAACAGGCCCCATTTATTGTCTGGTTTCAGACTCAAACAAACCAATTGAGAAACTTTCTCGTCGTCCAATTCGTGTTATAAATTTGATGAGAGCAATTCAAGCTCGAACGGCGATGATATAACTGATGAATTTACTAATCTTGAAGAGAAACGTTGTTTCAAAAAATGTATGATTTCATCAATTCTTCAAAAATGGAAATAATAAACAAATCGCTGGTGACGATGCAAAATTGTATCTACAAAATATCGCTAAGAAAATGACTGATTGCTAGTCTTTTTTAATTAAATTTGCGACAGCAAAATGTTCAAAATTGAAAAAAATATTTAATTTTGTTAGATCATTATAATGTTTCTACTATGACAAATTTGCTCGATTTTCCAGCTTCCTGAAAAGTATCAAAAACCTAGATACACGGTTTTGCATCATCACCTGCGGTACGTAAGATTGCTTTTCTCTGCCTCTTCGAAGCTAGAAGAGCATAATTAGCAGCGGAAAATATCGCCACCAAAATTCTAGCCTAAACGCTGCGTCACATTTAATGAGAAAAACCAGAAAAATATGAAACACTTGATTTCAATCATGTATGGCCAATTGTAGGTACGGAACGCCGTAGCAATTAAATCTTTGTTTTAAAATGTTGTCGATTTTTTGTTCCACATTCATTTTAAAAAGAGTGAGAATGAAAATAATTTGTTTGTAAAATTGTAGAATTTACAATGTTTAAAGAATTTGAATGAATGAAATTTATAGAATTTATCGATTTTATAAAATTTGCAGAGTTCAACGAATTTATAGTATTTACAAAAATTGGGAAATGTTAGACAAAAAAAATAGAAAAACAATTAAAGTTAGCAGATTTTATAGAACTCTGACAGTTAAAATAATTTATAGAACTTAGACTATATAAAATTGAAAGAATTTACAAAATTATTTTATAAACTTACTGAATTTTTCACATGCTGCAACCGGAAAGAGCAAGTCTGCAGAGTCCTGTGACAGTGCATAAACTGGATAGGTTCGTTAAGAAGGCATTAAACTCACGTGAAGGCATGGTTTAGAGGCAAATGACTTCTGTATAAGCTGTTTGGACATGGCGAGGAGGAAAGGACTATGGTTCACTTACTTTACTTTTGTCCCAGCATTAGCACGCAGAGTGATAAATACTTAAGTTCAAGATGGATAACCTGTTGGATCTCGAAAACAATGAAGTGCGCGATATTTTACGCTACCTAAATTGTTCTAAATGCTTGTAATTTAAGTTAAGTGCACACAAAAAAAAAAAAGGTCACCACAACACCGAATCGGTGTTACATAGTGTCCCACCGATCGGATATTTATAATTTGAATCCAATCGGATATTATAATAAAAATGGCATAAAATACATTTGGATAAAAACTTTTACACCGCATAAAAACCAAACAGGTACATTCATCTTTAGGAAAACACCTAGAGGTGCATTTTATTAAATCCAAAATGAGTTTTTATAAAAATTTATCTTTTCGGATAGATAAAAATATTTATCCGTTGATGCGCATTTAATTTTATAAAACTATATTCAGTTGGAGAAAAATAAATACTTTTTCGGATAAAAAACCAATTAACACCGCACATTTTTTGAGTGTGTGTATGGTTTTATCTCATTGGTATTTTATTTGAATGTACATATATGATTTTAATATGTTCCGAAGATTGTAAGAGAATTGAATCTTCTCATCAGGCCGCTGCGACTAGACTGATTGTATCACAATTTAAATTCTATTATACAGAAGGAATATGAAGGTTGCTTTAGCGAATTTAACTAATACAGCCAAATTCTCTTACAATTTTACTTTTTCACGAAAACTCCAAACGGTGTAAATATTTACTCCGATAGAACGAAAATAATCTCTGGGAAATACTTTTTAAAAAAATCCGCTGTTGACAACTTTTGCGTTTACTCCGAACGGTGCAAAAGTATACTGTTCGATCCTTTTGGATATTTTAAAATTTGTACCCGATCTTGCGGAGTTAATATGGTACTATTGGATAAAAAATAAAGTCTTTTTCGGATAAAATACCATTCACACCGCAATATTTTTTTGTGTGTGTTCTAAATTAAGAAATTGTAAAAATTAGCGAAAATTGAGTTTGTAGAATTTATAGAACAATTTATAGAACGGGTTGGGTGGGTTCTTGAATCTATAAAATTTAAAGAATTTGTAAAATTTACAGAATTTGTGGATTAATCTAGTTAGTCTTTGAAGAACTTATAGAATTTATAGAATTTATCGCATTTACAGAAATATTAAGAACTAAACAATTTATGAGATTTGTTGAATTTACTGAATTTTAAAACTTTATCCATAAAATTTATAAAATTAAATTTATAAAAATTACTGAATTTATAAAATCATTGGAGTTCTTAGGATTTAGCGGCATTTTTGAATTTATAAAATTTGTAGAATTCAAAGAATTTATAAAATTTATGGAAATTATGGAATTTTTAGAATAAGTAAAATTTGGGTTTATAGAATTTATAGAACTGACAGACTTAAAACAATTTATAACACCCATAGAATATATAAAATTTAAAGAATTTGAGGAGTTTGTATAATTTACGGAATTGATGGAGTTTATAAAATTCATAAAATTTATTGAATTTATAGAGCTTAATAAAATATTAGAATTTATAATATTTATATACTTTGTAGAATTTAGAGAATTTATAAAATGTATAGAAATTATTGAATTTATTAAATTTTTAAAGTTTATCGATTTATCGAAATTGTTGTGTTTGTAAAACAAGTAAATTTTTTGAGTTTGTAGAATTTATAAAACAGACACACTTGATACAATTAATAAAACTCAAAGAATATATTGGATTTATAAAATGTATCAAATATTCAGAATTTATAGGATTTATAGAGTTTAAGAAACTTATTGGATTTTAGACTTTATTTGTAGAGTTTACTGAATTTATAAGGTTGATTTAATTTTAAGCATTTAAAGAATTTTTAAATTTATAAAATTTATTTTATTTTTATTTTATTTTATTTGATACCTACAGTGGTTACAATCGGTACAAACAATTACGGCTAACTACAATTAATTAGAATTATACAAAAAAAGTTAAAATAAAACATTCTTGAATGAATCTCTCGACAAGTGGAAATCGAACAAATCATATACTGAATTGAATATCCGTGATGTTCTCAGGATAAGTTCCGAAAGGCCTTAGTTAGTTGGCACCGGGTCAATGAATAAAACCCCATCACGTTGCCGCATTCGACGTTCGGGAGCATAGATTTTTAGACGTGCAAGTAACTCGGTACAATCGATGCGGGAATTAATAATATCACACACGAACAGCGCGGAAGCTACACCCCGGCGACAGTCTAGACGTTGCAGTTTCAGAAGATTACATCGATCCTGATAAGGTGGACGCAAAAAGAACAGATTGTTTCTCAACACTCTCAATCCTCCCGGAATGGCAGTGGTAGGATGGCGCCCAAACTGGAGATGCATACTGCAAAATAGAGCGAATAAACGAGACATAGAGTGATGTCAAAGTTATCGGGTCTCTAAAATCTTTGCAGTTTCGTTTAATAAAGCCCAACATAATATACGACTTTGAAATAATGGTGTTAACATGTCTAGTAAATGTAGCGGCGGATGCAAAAATCACACCAAGATCGGAAATGATCTCAACCCTATATTTAATAACAACAATTCTAAAAACAGTATAATTTCTATAATTTTTTTAAATTTTAATCCACACATTTTTAGAAAAAAAAAATTTCAAAAACATTTGTTAAATATTTCGAAAAATTACAAAAGGTTTAAAAGGTTTAAAAAATGACTCGATCGATTTCAGCTTGTTAGGCCATCATCAGGACTTGAATTTTGGTCGCAAAATTCCTCACTGCCTCATGAGAATTTTGTATACGTACAAGGCGTATACTATACATTTTGTAATTGTGTGCTATCATATACGTTCTTTGAATAAATTAGTGTATCGTTTTGTGACGGTAAGTATCAAAAATAAGCCAATCGGTTGAATCGGTTCAAATTTTTGGTGCTTATGCTCGCATGTGAGAAAATCTCACTTGCTATGAAGCAGGAGAATTTACATTTGTGCGTTGTTCATTGTTCAACTATTATTGTATATTAAAAAAATGTATTTCTTTAGTTTTAACTTATTATGTCTGTTTATTAATTTATAATAAATCGGTTTTTTATTATAAATTATTAAAAAATTAATAAATATTAAGTTATACTAAAGAAATGATTTTGTTTTATTTTGGGAATATAACGCAAATTGATTAATGTTACGATAATTCGCAATATATGTAGTTAATTGACCAATGAGAAAGTGTATAAAGTGCATTTTATAAAATAATATTAACAATCTTTGGTAATAAACAATACAGACATATTTTCCAAATAATTTTAATTTTAGTTATTTAAAATTGCGATGAATCCAACGAAAAATACTACAAATAATTAATATAAAGTTTGATTTTTCAATATTGAGTGACTATCTATGACTACGTTGAAAAAATGGAATTGCTCTTGTCAGACGATAACACGTATATAGAAATTAGGAAAGTTGGTATCGGGACGATACAGACGAATTCAAATTTAATTATTTCTTCTTGGGAACGTTTAGGCAAAATAACTAAATCGATTGGTAAGGATCTACGTAGCTACAATGGTACAACTCCGAGAATGTACGGTCTTCCAAAAATACACAAAGACGGTAATCCGTTGAGACCAATTGTGAGCTACGTGGGTTCACCTTTGTATAATTTATCTAAATTTTTGTCTGATATTTTGAATTGTTATGTTGGTCGTAATTTTTCGGCAATAAGAAATGCGGAGGATTTCAAACTAAAAATTCAAAATTTTGTTCTCCCACCAAATTATATTTTAGTTTCGCTTGACGTGGTTTCGTTGTTCACTAACGTGGATTCAAAATTGGTTCTAAATTTAGTTAAAAAATTATGGAATGATATAAAATTAAACAGTGGGACAAATTTGGATTTGAACAATTTCGTGGAGGCATTAAAATTCGTCCTGGATCATACTGAGTTTAGTTTTAATGGAAGATTTTTTAAACAAGTATTTGGTTCACCAATGGGTTCACCAGTCAGTCCCGCAATATCAAATTTACTGATGGAACATATTGAAACCGAAGTGTTGAAATTATCTTCTGTTAAACCAATACTCTTTTTCAGATATGTAGATGATATTATTGCGGCTATTCCAAATTCTGAAGTTACCACATTCCTTAGTGATTTCAATAATTTTACGCCGCTTATTAAATTTACGGTAGAAATGGAAAATGAAAATCGGTTGGCTTTTCTGGATGTGTTGGTTATACGGAATGATAATGGAAGTTTGAGTACAAATTGGTATCAAAAAATGTCTTTGTCAGGCCGCTACCTAAATTATAATTCATGGCTTCCATTATCATATAAGAATAATAAAGTATTTTTGTTAGCTGAAAAGATTTTAAAATTATCAGATGAATGTTTTCATTCGGACAATTTTTCAAAATTAACAAATGTGTTATTAAAAAATGGTTATCCAAAGAATACGATACGCCGGAACATAAGGAAAGCTATTGACAAAAATAATCGCATAGAAACTCCATCCAATTCATAGGATTTAGAGATGGAAAATACTAGGAAAATCTTTATATCGATTCCATACATAAAAGTTCTTTTTGAAAAAATTAAATCAACTTGTCAAAATTTTGAGATGAAAGTTGTGGGTAGACCAGTAAAACGTTTAGATAAATTTTAAAACTTATCAAATTTGGTGTATAAACTAAATTGCTCATGTGGAAAGGAATACGTTGGACAGACAAAACAGTACTTAAAGAAGCGTGTTTACCAACATGTTCATGACTCAATTTTCAACTTTCAAAATTTACATAATGCAATAACGAACCATTTACGGGACAGTGGCCACGTATTATCTTTAGAGGATGCTACAATTTTGGAGAAAGAAAGTAATTTGGAAAAGCGTTTATTTTTGGAAAATATTTATATTAAGAAAATGCGGGGTCCAAATTTGTTAAATGTCCAGGAAATTTCCAAATTCTTGTTAAATTACTACAACAATGTTATTCTAAATTAATTTACACTTTTGACCAACGGGTTTTTTCAAATCAAGTAGTATGTACATTTGTAAGGACTTGTTATTTTGTTTGAAATTTGTATGTTTTTTATTTGTAAAAAAAATTGTCCTGAGGATGACGGAATAAAGCCGTTGAAACGTCGACAATAGATTAATAAAAAAATAAGCTAAATACCAAATAAATTTGTTTTAATAATTAAAATTATTAATTTATTCACAAAAAAAAACAGAAGAAAATAATTTTTACAACGCTACTAATCTCTACAAACACCAAAAAATGACTAAACGAAAAACTAAAAGAGCATAAAGAGCATGAAGCATAAAAGAGCATTCGAACACACACGCAATAATCAATGCCATCACGATCCGGTAATTCTCGCCTCACTGACTCATGAGGCGACCAAAATTCATGCTTAGATGTTTTTTGTTTCTTCTTTGTTTTATTATAACCCCGACGTATTAGTCATTTTATGGGATGGTATGAGTATGGGAATAAAACAGTGTGGAGTCGGCAATTGGTGAGAACGGGTTTCTCTCTGTTCGTTGAGGATATTTTGGTTAAGAAATATAGCTTTTCGGATTTCGTAAGGTTCTAAGTTGTTTAAACGTCTGCCTTTTGGTGTTCATGTTCTGCATGTGTCATTTTCTAACGTTAAATGATTATAAAGGGATGATTCTGGTAGCCATGAATCATCCCTTTATAATCATTTAATACGTCGGGTTATAATAAAATAAAGAAGGAAAAAAAACAACATCTGGAATTGTGTTATTCGGCCGTTGACTAATCAATAATCATGGATGTGAAGTTTTCCACACTTTATTCCACAGTAATACGTATACAAATCCTATTGGAAAAACCCATATCATATTGGATTCTATCTAATTTTACATGTGTTAGTGCGTATTGTACACTGTTATGAATCCATATAAATATAATTTTATTAAATTTCGATTTTTTTTTTATAAAAAACGACTAAAATCAATGCAAAATAATTTTTGTTCAAATAAATTGTTATAATGCAATACATAAAACTAATTTAATTTGGAATTAGGATATTTAGTATTCTATATTAAAACGGAAATGTTAAACTTATTAAATTTATTTACGTAATTATACTTTTCTGCTACAAGTTAAGCTTTTTCGACCAATCATCAAAGTTCTAAAACTAGAAACCAAAGTTTCAAACCAAAGAAGTAGCAAATAGTTTTAGATCAATATTATTTGCTTCCAATTGGAATCCAACTATACTACCTTAATAACCAAATTCCACTAAAGAAACATAAATCAAGATTTCGTTTTAATACGGGCTAGAGTGTAAATTCTGGGCTGGTTGTATTGGGAATTTAGTCATCTACCTCTTCGCGCCTCAGGCAAGGGATGTTAATGGCCTATTAACAATTTCAATCGAAATCGCGATGTAAACTTCAAGATTAATATATTCCATAGAGTAGAGGGAAATTTTTGGGCTTGGTTCATTAAGAATTTAGCCATCTACATCATATGTTAAAGGACGAGTCCAAATTTCCAACAGAGGGAACAACAACATTTAAAAATTTTAGGCGAAAGCGCAATGGTCAAAATTAAGTTATTTGCCAGGGCCCATTTATCAGTTTCTGTTAAAATTTCAATTGATATAAAAAGTTTCCAGAATCATTTATTCCCCTGGATAGGGGGTAGTATTGGGCTCGATAGGCGGAGTAGTATGTCAGCTACTACATGCACTATTAGAAAGTCAATTGAAATCTCTGGCAAAAAGTGCCAAGGCCTATTTATCAGTTTCAGTTAAAATTTCAATTGATATAAAAAGTTTTCAGAATCATTTATTTCCCTGGATAGGGGGTAGTTTTTGGGCTCGGTAGGCGGAGTAAACTGTCAGCTACTACGTGTGCTATTGGAAAGTGAATTCAAATCTCTGGCGAAGAGTGCCATGGCCCATTTATCAGTTTGAGTTAAAAGTTCGATTGGTATATAAAGTTTCCAGAATCATTTATTCCCCTGGATAGGAGGTAGTTTTAGGGATCGATAGGCAGAGTGGACAGCCAGCTACTACTTGTGCTATCGGAAAGTGGATTCAAATCTCTGGAAAAGGGTGCCATGGCCCATTTATTACTTTGAGTTAAAATTTCGATTGGTATATAAAGTTTCCAGATTCATTTATTCCCCTGGATAGTGGCTAGTTTTTTGGTTCGATTGGCGTAGTAGACTGTTAGCTACTATGTATGCTATTGGAAAGTGAATTCAAATCTCTGGCAAAGAGTGCCATGGCCCATTTATCAGTTTGAGTTAAAAGTTCAATTGATATATAAAGTTTCCAGAATCATTTATCCCCCTGGATAGGGTGTAGTTTTTGGGCTCGATAGATGAAACAGACTGAGAAGTTTAGTTGTCTGTATTAAATCAATAAGATTCTTTCGGCTTTTTATAGACACAATATATTAATAATAATGGCATTCACAACATTTTCACAACATCATCAGTACGAAACCAAACTACCCACAGAAAACGCAAGGAAAGGTTTTCTTTTTTAGAGTCAAAATACATTTTGTATTAACTCTGGGGTTAAAGTACGGGGGGGGGGGGGGGATTTTGATATTTCTACTTTTTTGGTAGATATATTATAAATGACTGGCCTCTTCATTTTTCTGATTGACAAGTCGAAAATGTTGTGAATGCCATTATTATTAATATATTACGTCTATAAAAAGCCGAAAGAATCTTATTGATGAAATAGACTGTCAGCTATTACTTGGGCTATCGGAAAGTGAATTCAAATCCCTGGAAAAGAGTGCCATGGCCCATTTATCAGTTTGAGTTAAAATTTCAATTGGTATATAAAGTTTCCAGAATCATTTATTCCCCTGGATAGGAGGTAGTTTTTGGGTTCGATAGGCAGAGTGGACTGCCAGTAGTAGCTGGCTATCGGAAGTAGTGTGCTATCGGAAAGTGGATTCAAATCTCTGGAAAAGGGTGCCATGGCCCATTTATTACTTTGAGGTAAAATTTCTATTGGTATATAAAGTTACCAGAACCATTTATTCCCCTGGAGATAAATGTTACCTCTGGCGAAAAAAAAACCATTATTTTCCAATTTCCTTTGTATAGTTTATGAAGAAAATTATTTTGTTTTAATTTTTAATAAAAATAATTTTTATTTTCTTATTAGAATAAAATTATATCACAGACACAAGCTATAAATAATGAACTTTAGTACGAGAAAAATTGTATTAACTAGAGAAACAACGCCATCTTATTTTGTTATATCAAATTTTGAATCAAATTTTGATTTTAACGCAAAGTGGCTGAGCGGAAAATTAAAAAAAAATTCAAAATTAAAATATACGTTATGAACTGAAAACCTGATATTTTATTATCTCACGATTTATTATTACACAAGCGTATGCATTCGTCACCTCAAGAGCAGTCGCATATTGTTCGACGTTATCTAAAACAAAGCGCAGTCACCTACTTTTTTAGTTTCATAATAGGAAAATTTTCGATATGATCGCAAAAAAAGCGCGTCGAATAACTTCATAATGTCTCATTTTCGACGTTGTCGAAAAAAAAGTGCGCTTCGAAAATTTAATAATAGCCCCCCAGGTCCTTACTAAAAGTAAAATAACGACGTGTTTTAAGAAAAGTTTTTTTTATAATAAAATTAATTTTATTAAAAATGATAAACTTAAAAATAATTATACGTTTATTTGCAACTAAAATAAAATTATTTTTTAAACATTAGGTGTTTTATTTTAACCAACCAACTTCCTTAGAATTCATTCAATAAAATTCTAAATACAGAATAGTCTATGCTTGACGTTTGCTTATTTCATGTATTTTAATGGCTTTATAATTAATATAACAAAATAAGATGGCGCTGTTTCTCTAGTTAATACAATTTTTCTTGTACTAAAGTTCATTACTTATAGCTTGTGCCTGTGATACAATTTTATTCTATATAATTTTTATTAAAAATTAAAACAAAAATAATTTTCTTCATAAACTATAAAAAGGAAATTGGAAAATAATGGGTTTTTTCGCCAGAGGTAAAATTTATCTTCAGGGGGGTAAATGATTCTGGAAACTTTATATAACAATTGAAATTTTAACTGAAACTGATAAATGGGCCATGGCACTCTTTGCCAGAGATTTGAATTAACTTTCCGATAGCATACATAGTAGCTGACAGTCTACTCCGCCTATCGAGCCTAAAAACTACCTCCTATCCAGAGGAATAAATGATTCTGGAAACTTTATATACCAATCGAAATTTTAACTCAAACTGATAAATGGGCCATGGCACTCTTTGCCAGAGATTTGAATCCACTTTCCGATAGCACACTTAGTACCTGGCAGTCCACTCTGCCTATCGAGCATAAAAACTACCTCCTATCCAGGGGAATAAATGATTCTGGAAACTTTATATACCAATCGAAATTTTAACTCAAACTGATAAATGGGCCATGGCACCCTTCTCCAGAGATTTGAATCCACTTTCCGATAGCACACTTAGTACCTGGCAGTCCACTCTGCCTATCGAGCATAAAAACTACCTCCTATCCAGGGGAATAAATGATTCTGGAAACTTTATATACCAATCGAAATTTTAACTCAAACTGATAAATGGGCCATGGCACTCTTTGCCCGAGCTTTGAGTCCACTTTCCGATAGCACACGTAGTAGCTGACAGTCCACTCCGCCTATCGAACTCAAAACCTTTCCCCTATCCAGGGGAATAAATGATTCTGGAAACTTTATATACCAATAGAAATTTTAACTCAAACTGATAAATGGGCCATGGCACTCTTTGCCAGAGATTTGAATCCACTTTCCGATAGCACACGTAGTAGCTGACAGTCTACTTCGCCTATCGAGCCTAAAAACTACCCCCTATCCAGGGAATAAATGATTCTGGAAACTTTATATATCAATCGAAATTTTAACTCAAACTGATAAATGGGCCATGGCACTCTTTGCCAGAGATTTGAATCCACTTTCCGATAGCACACGTAGTAGCTGGCAGTCCACTCCGCCTATCGAACCCAAAACCTACCCCCTATCCAGGGGAAAAAATGATTCTGGAAACTTTATATACCAATTGAAATTTTAACTCAAACTGCTAAATGGGCCATGGAACCCTTCTCCAGAGATTTGAATCCACTTTCCGATAGCACACTTAGTACCTGGCAGTCCACTCTGCCTATCGAGCCTAAAAACTACCTCCTATCCAGGGGAATAAATGATTCTGGAAACTTTATATACCAATCGAAATTTTAACTCAAACTGATAAATGGGCCATGGCACTCTTTGCCAGAGATTTGAATCCACTTTCCGATAGCACACTTAGTACCTGGCAGTCCACTCTGCCTATCGAGCCTAAAAACTACCTCCTATCCAGGGGAATAAATGATTCTGGAAACTTTATATACCAATCGAAATTTTAACTCAAACTGATAAATGGGCCATGGCACTCTTTGCCAGAGATTTGAATCCACTTTCCGATAGCACACGTAGTAGCTGACAGTCCACTCCGCCTATCGAACCCAAAAACTACCCCCTATCCAGGAGAATAAATGATACTGGAAACTTTAGGTACCAATTGAAATTTTAACTCAAACTGATAAATGGGACTTGGCACTCTTTGCCATAGATTTGAATTCACTTTTCGATGGTCCGCGTAGTAGCTAGCCTACTACTCCGTCTATCGAGCCCCTAAACTATCCCCTATCCACGGGAATAAATTATTCTGGAAAATTAAGGTACCAATGGAACGTTTTACTGTCAGGATTCGATAGTACATGGAGTAGCTACCTATATTTAATATAGTCCATATATTATTTTGACTAAATTCCACTAATATTTCCCTTGACTGGTCCTATTTTCCCAGGTAATTGCATTTATTCTTAAGATTTTGTAAAGAAATTACATTTTTAGTACTAAATATTTCAATATGAATCGTAATTTTTCCAATTGGAATTTATTTTAGCAGTGTAAAACTAATACATATATAGAATCTGTGGATTTGTGGAAAACTTCACACCCATCAATAATCATATACCTGTGTTTAACTCACCTCCTTTTAATTTTTAAAGTTTATTGCTCGCACAATTTTTATTGTTTACCGCTCCCACATTTTTTATTTGTATATTTTTGTTTCATTTCTTGCTTTTTCCAACTGTACAGTATGATCAAAAAGTACCGGGAATTTGTAAATAAAACAAGTTTGTGTTAATTTTCGGGCAAATTTATTTTATCTCCTTCAAAATAACATCCATCTGAAGCAACACACATGTGCCAACGCTTAACCCAATCATCCATGCATTTTCGGTAGGCCGAAACTGGGATGTCCTTCAGCTCCTTCGTCGCATTTCGTTTTATGGCTTCCAGAGATTCAAATCTTTTTCCACGAAGTGGTAATTTAAGTCGAGGGAAGAGAAAAAAGTCGCACGAAGCCATATCGGGTGAATACGGTGCATGCTCAAGGATATTTACGCTGTGTTTGGTCAAAAAATCTGACACAATACGCGCTTTGTGTGACGGCGTATTATCGTGGTGCAAAAAATATCTACAATAATGTGCTGAACGGTTCCGTATGAGATGTTAAGATCACTAGCAATCTCTCTAATACTCACATGACGATTTTCAAGCACAGTTTTCTTCACAATTTCAACGTTTTCATCGGTATTCGATGTGGAAGGGCGTCCAGAAGGAGGCAAGTCTTCAACCACTTCACGACCATTTTTAATCACTTTATACCATTCATATGCTGTGGTTTTTGATAGAGCAGACTCCCCAAAGGCTTTCTGTAAGATTTTCAACGATTCTGCACAAGAAATTCCGTTCAAAACACAAAATTTCAAGCAAAATCTTTGCTCAATAAAATTGTTCATGTTAAAATTCAACAAAACACAAAAATTTGTCTATTATGAACAGCTGACAAACAAACACTAATCATCTGATCCCACTCAAGTTACACACAGATGTCAGTATAGGTTCTACCAACTTAAAAAAAAAAAATATCCGAATCGGTCGAGAGCGGTTCATTTAAATTACAAATTCCCGGTACTTTTTGATCATACTGTATGTATAAAAAACTACATTTTTATTTTTACAGTTTAGTAATACTCCTGATGATGGCCTAACAAGCCGAAATCGATCGAGTGATTTTCTAAACCTTTCGTAATTTTGCGAAATATTTAACAAATGTTTTTGAAATTTTTTTTTTCTAAAAATGGGTGTATTAAGTGTGTTTCGAAAAGTGCCTACGGCAGAAAGTGTAAAAAGTATAAATATATTCTCTTTTGCAAATCTAATTTTACATAGATTTAAGATTGTTTTTATATACCAAAGTATCATTAGCAGTATCACTTAATATTTGTTAAATTCTGGCCACGTTTTATTTAAGAAACTCCCTCCCTCGTTTTAGTTAAGAAACGAAACTTCTACTATTATTCACCAATTCCATTGAAAATTGGCATTTCACTTAACCACCATATTTGATGATAAATTAATTAGTTGCACCACGTCCAAAAAATAAATCAATGTGGCGAATTATAAAACTTATCTAGAAGAGATTTCACTATAAATCGAGTGGATCGTCGTCGTCGCTACTAAATCAATTTTATAAAGCTATTTCTTGTTTTTTTTATTATCAATTCTTGTGACTGCTCATGGCTACGGACCTATTTGTGTCTATATGCCTGGTCCTAGTCGACCGCCACATAAACCTTCTTGTGACTGCTCGGTTTAAATCATTTCGGTATCTCTTGTGTTGATACCTATTGTTGGCTGTTGAAAAGTTGTAAGGTTCGGTGTTCTCGGCGATTTTTACTTGTGGAAAAGATGGAAAAAAGAATTTTAATTGAGTTTTGCTTTAAAAATGGAATGAAGTGCTCGGCTGTATTGAAAATGTTCGATGAACAAATCAAGGATCTACCACTGTACAAACATTTTAAAGACATCCATGAAGACGTTTAATATATGACGAGCTCGTTGGATGCCCGAGCACACGAAAAACCGACAGCATCGAAAACGTGAGCAAAATGGTTATGGAAATTGGCGAATCACTATCAGAGAGGTTGCTGATGATGTTGGTGGATCATTTCGCTCATGCCAAACACTTTTCTTCAATGTTTAGTGTAAGAAACGTATGTCAGAAAAATTGCTGAATTTCGCCCAAAAGCAGGTTCAAATGGACATTGATCAAAAGTTGCAGAATGAAATCAACGATGACCCAAAACTTGTTAACCGGGTAGCAACTGATCATAAAACCGCAGAGTATGGATATTACATCGAAGCTAGGTCCAATAGAGTCAATGGAACCTTCCTGAAGAGGCAAGACCGAAAAGAGCTCGTGAAGTTCGATAGAATGTGAAGGTTCTGCTCACTGTTATACTAATATCTTCAATTTCATTGGCACAGTATTCTATGAGTTGTTACCAGCAGCAAGTTATACGCTGCTTGCGCGTACCAATCCGAATGAAACGCCTCCGAATGAAACTCTCTTGATGCCTCAAGCTCCCTATTCGCCTTACATGTCCCTATACGTTTTCTTCTTGTTTCAAAAACCATATTGCTGAACACACAAAACTACGTAACATTTTCCCCAACCAACAATAAACTAAAAATCTAATGTGGCTATAAATGTCAAGATACCTCTTGCAACTGTACCAACATAACAAAAAATATTTTAACACCTGGACTTTTACAATTATAGCTCACGATTTGTACGTGGTATTCACGTACAAATCCACATCATTGCAGCGCTGAATTCTTTCTTTTACTACTAAACTCTTACAAGGTTTCAAATGCTAGCCTACAATTTTCGTTCCCGAGGGAAACCTAATGTAGAGTTTGAATTTGCAATAGCATTGAGGATTATATCTTCTATTTTGTGGCAAAAAATCCACCACCCCAAACATCATAACGTTTACAACTATGTAACTTATGTACTTACTTTTGCCTACCGATATTCTTAATTTCTTCCAAATAAAACAAGCAATTATTTTGAAAATTAGAAGATGGCATACTCGACCTTAAAATGTCCTCCTGCTGGAAGTTGCCGACGCATTGTTTACATTGTCGACATTGTCTACATCATCTACGCTATTTTTTGAACTGTCTACATACATTATCTACACGAGTAGACAATTAATTAATTACCTCATGTAGACTACGCGGCACAACACTGGTTCCTGAGTTGATTTCGCTGTATGAGGACGAGCATTGTCATGCAGCAATATCACTAGGTTCCAGAAGCTCGTAGTAAATAACTCTTTTGTAATCCCACTAGATACACGCAGTAACACTTTTTTGGCATTAAAATTAATTTTTGCAACTGATGCTGATTTGGATCAACCCATGTTTTTCTGCGTTTAGGATTGTCGTATAAAAACCACTTTTCATTACCCGTAATGATTTTGTGCAAAAAATTCTTCCTTTTATACCGAGAAAGCAAATTCAAACAGATGTCAACTCCTCGGTTTTTGTTTTTTTCGGTTAGTTTATGAGGAACCCATTTTATGGAACAAAATATGACTAGGGCTACATCTCGCCAACTGTCCCATCTCAGTGGTCTGTCTAGCCTTTAAGCTGTTTGGTCAAGATTTTCTACAAACCTTAGCGCCCGGCATATGAAATATTTTCAATTTATTACCGTATATCAACAGCAATATTTATACATACCATACAGTAGAATTAACAAATGGATGACTCAAAAAATTGTAAAAATTTTTAATTTCCGTTGCGAATATCATGTGACGCCGTGAATCTTTCGTATATTTTTGTTAATGCTAAAAATATTATTCGATTAGTTAAACACGGCGGCGATTGAATAATATTTATTGATTTTGATTGATGCGAAAATTAAATTGCTTATGAACATGTTTAATTCAGCGCAAATGAAAATAAATTTTCTCATCGGATGTACGATTTTCTCTTTGTCAGTCAATAACAAACAATTGCTAAATTTACAAAATAATTTTCTTTTTTGTATTAAACCATTAGCACACGTATACATGTTTACAATAAAGTTTCTTCTCGTTTTGGGCTTCTATTGTTGAGCTTCAAAAAATTGGATGTTTGTGCTTCGAAAAAAAAACAACAAATAAACAAAAACAAAAAAAAGGTTGAATTCAATTTGGAACAGGAAACGTGCTTAATTGTCAAAATGTTTTTAAAGCACATTTTCCAAACAAAACAACTCAGGATTTTTATATTATTTGTGGTAAACATAACCTTTTTAATTATTAAACGCAAAAAAAAACAAACTTTTTTTGCTAGATTGTGCGATTTATAAAAAGTCGAATAAAAAAATTCGTTATAATGAACCACAATTAATTCATGTTGACCCAATATACTAAATTCAAGTATGTATGTTCATTATGTGTATACAATATGACTAGAAGTTTTGTGTCTATACCAATCAAAGTGTACAACAATAATAATTAGTCATGACCATAATCTCGCACGTACACATATTTTTATCAGTTCAACCAATATATCTGCCAAAATCTATCATCACCGAAGACTAAATAAACAGAAGAGCACCAAGTAGTAGTTGTTAATTATAAAGCTTCACGAACGCACATGAATATTTGGATAAAGTATTTCGAGAAAATTCCACAGAAAAAAAAAAAATGAAATCGTTTCTTAATTAATGAGATGCTATTTTGAAATAAATTAACAACATAAAATTAAATTCATTCATTAGTTAATAATTATTTTGAACAAAAAACTGTTGTATGTATAAAGATGTAGGCACAGAATAAGTAACATTTTTTTTTTTGCTCTTTGAAAATGTAAAGTAAAACAAAGTAAAGGAAGTGAAAAAGAAAAGAAAATCGGAAAATTTGTTTACAATAAAAACTTATTGGTTCAACATTGGAATTGGAATCCAAAAACCGCAACAAGAAGAAACACGATAAGTTATATTATTCTTGGCAGTTTAAATGCATTTTGAAAAAAATTAAAAAAGGCTGAATGTAAACAGTACACGTTTTTTCTGGTGTGTTGTGTTAAACTAAACAGTACGGCATACCGTATCTTGTACGGTAATGACGGATATTATGTTGTTGATTTTTTTTTTTCTCTATAATAATTTACTTTAAACTGTTGATTTATTGAACAAAAATGAAAAACTGTTCATGGGTAAGTCATTTTCTATTTTTGTGTTCTGGGGCAATGAACGAAAATGCATGGTATGATTGGTGAATTGCTCAGTTTTGATCTGTGATGAATATTTGCCCATTAACTAGAAACCCAACATATAAAATTAAATTGCTGTTTATTAAGCCTGCTCATCTGAATACGGGTAATAAATCTTAACATAAACAGAACCCGTGAAATGACCAAAATTCATTTTGTCAGATCACAAGCTGTTATAACTTCTTTCTGATGATGAATTATGAATTTTAATGATGTTTGCCTTAGGAGGAATTTTTCACCATCCTGTACAAGAGAAATATTGCAATGCACCACTTTCCATTAACTCGATGGCACAATGGTTAGCCTGCTTGGTTTAGGCTCTGGAGGTCTCGGGTTCGATTCCCGGCGGGAGATTAACAAATCAGGGCTGGTTAATGTTTTAAGAAAACTTCATTAAGAAGCGGCCAAATCCCTCTATCGTATGTAGCGCCAGCGAAAAAAAAAATATTTAGTACACAAGTTAAAATAATTTTTTAACTAGCCAATTTATAATGGGGTTTATGATTTTGACAAAATGATTTAAATGCAAGTGCATGTGGCGAAATATAGATCAACAAAATAATAAATTTATATGGGCGGAGGTTAAATGATTGCGTTAATGTGACAATTTTGGAATTATTAAAAAAAAAGGATCTAATTGACCAACTACATCTCGTGAATGAAATATAGATAACATTTTATTGAAACCTCAATGATGGCAATATCCCAAATATCGATCCTGACAAGGTACAGATAATTTCTGATTTATTTTATACACATTACTAATACTAGGCCTTAGCGTATATCCAGGGCCGTTCTTATATATTTAGGGGCCCTGGGCTAAAAATATTAGGCACCTTTGTAGAAGCAAAAAAAAAATTTCGCAGTGAAGAATCATCTTTTGTTTAAAACCAGTACATTCGCCACCATGAAATTCTAGAGAAAATACAAGACATGAAGTTCAAACAGCATTTAGAAAGAGAGACAATTAATTCCAGAAACGACAAAATGTTAGTGATTTCGACGACCGGAGACGATACAATGAATAAAATGAGAACACCGGATGATTGTGAAAATGCGTACTAGCATTGATACCTCTATCAATAGGCGTTGAGACCTGTAATTGTCATACTAACGGCCATTTGGATCGGTCGAATATTTCTACACGTTCCATGGTAAATTGAATTTTTTTGAAAATCAACTGAACTATAGCCCACAAATTCAAAGCCACAAAATTCGAAAATCTGCAAGCGTGCTCCGATTTCGATGATTGATACGTTTACCGATAGGTTTTGAGACCTGTAATTGTCATACAAACGGCCATTTGGATTGGTCGAATATTTTTTCACGATTCGTGGAAAATTGAATTTTTTTGAAAATCAACTGAACTATAGCCCACAAATTCAGAGCCACAAAATTCGAAAATCTGTAAATGTGCTCCGATTTCGATGATTGATACCTCTATCAATAGGCGTTGAGACATGTAATTGTCATACCAACGGCCATTTGGATCGGTCGAATATTTCTACACGTTCCATGGTAAATTGAATTTTTTTGAAAATCAACTGAACTATAGCCCACAAATTCAAAGCCACAAAATTCGAAAATCTGCAAACGTGCTCCGATTTCGATGATTGATACGTTTACCGATAGGTTTTGAGACCTGTAATTGTCATACCAACGGCCATTTGGATCGGTCGAATATTTCTACACGTTTCATGGTAAATTGAATTTTTTTGAAAATCAACTGAACTATAGCCCACAAATTCAAATCCACAAAATTCGAAAATCTGCAAGCGTGCTCCGATTTCGATGATTGATACGTTTACCGATAGGTTTTGAGACCTGTAATTGTCATACAAACGGCCATTTGGATTGGTCGAATATTTTTTCACGATTCGTGGAAAATTGAATTTTTTTGAAAATCAACTGAACTATAGCCCACAAATTCAGAGCCACAAAATTCGAAAATCTGCAAATGTGCTCCGATTTCGATGATTGATACCTCTATCAATAGGCGTTGCGACCTGTAATTGTCATACCAACGGCCATTTGGATCAGTCGAATATTTCTACACGTTCCATGGTAAATTCAATTTTTTTGAAAATCAACTGAACTATAGCCCACAAATTCATAGCCACAAAATTCGAAAATCTGCAAATGTGCTCCGATTTCGATGATTGATACCTCTATCAATAGACGTTGAGACCTGTAATTGTCATACAAACGGCCATTTGGATCAGTCGAATATTTCTACACGTTCCATGGTAAATTCAATTTTTTTGAAAATCAACTGAACTATAGCCCACAAATTCATAGCCACAAAATTCGAAAATCTGCAAATGTGCTCCGATTTCGATGATTGATACCTCTATCAATAGGCGTTGAGACCTGTAATTGTCATACCAACGGCCATTTGGATCGGTCGAATATTTCTACACGTTCCGTGTAAAATTAAATTTTTTTGAAAATCAACTGAACCATAGCCCACAAATTCAGAGCCACAAAATTCGAAAATCTGCAAATGTCCTCCGATTTCGATGATTGATACGTTTACCGATAGGTTTTGAGACCTGTAATTGTCATACAAACGGCCATTTGGATTGGTCGAATATTTCTACACGTTCCGTGTAAAATTCAATTTTTTTGAAAATCAACTGAACCATAGCCCACAAATTCAGAGCCACAAAATTCGAAAATCTGCAAATGTCCTCCGATTTCGATGATTGATACCTCTATCAATAGGCGTTGAGACCTGTAATTGTCATACTAACGGCCATTTGGATCGGTCGAATATTTCTACCCTTTCCATGGTAAATTGAATTTTTTTGAAAATCAACTGAACTATAGCCCACAAATTCAAAGCCACAAAATTCGAAAATCTGCAAACGTGCTCCGATTTCGATGATTGATACGTTTACCGATAGGTTTTGAGACCTGTAATTGTCATACAAACGGCCATTTGGATTGGTCGAATATTTTTTCACGATTCGTGGAAAATTGAATTTTTTTGAAAATCAACTGAACCATAGCCCACAAATTCAGAGCCACAAAATTCGAAAATCTGCAAATGTCCTCCGATTTCGATGATTGATACCTCTATCAATAGGCGTTGAGACCTGTAATTGTCATACTAACGGCCATTTGGATCGGTCGAATATTTCTACACGTTCCGTGGTAAATTCCATTTTTTTGAAAATCAACTGAACTTTAGCCCACAAATTCAAAGCCACAAAACTCGAAAATCTGCAAATGTGCTCCGATTTCGATGATTGATACCTCTATCAATAGGCGTTGAGACCTGTAATTGTCATACTAACGGCCATTTGGATCGGTCGAATATTTCTACACGTTCCATGGTAAATTGAATTTTTTTGAAAATCAACTGAACTATAGCCCACAAATTCAAAGCCACAAAATTCGAAAATCTGCAAACGTGCTCCGATTTCGATGATTGATACGTTTACCGATAGGTTTTGAGACCTGTAATTGTCATACAAACGGCCATTTGGATTGGTCGAATATTTTTTCACGATTCGTGGAAAATTGAATTTTTTTGAAAATCAACTGAACTATAGCCCACAAATTCAGAGCCACAAAATTCGAAAATCTGCAAATGTGCTCCGATTTCGATGATTGATACCTCTATCAATAAGCGTTGAGACCTGTAATTGTCATACCAACGGCCATTTGGATCGGTCGAATATTTCTACACGTTCCATGGTAAATTCAATTTTTTTGAAAATCAACTGAACCATAGCCCACAAATTCAGAGCCACAAAATTCGAAAATCTGCAAATGTCCTCCGATTTCGATGATTGATACCTCTATCAATAGGCGTTGAGACCTGTAATTGTCATACTAACGGCCATTTGGATCGGTCGAATATTTCTACACGTTCCGTGGTAAATTCCATTTTTTTGAAAATCAACTGAACTTTAGCCCACAAATTCAAAGCCACAAAACTCGAAAATCTGCAAATGTGCTCCGATTTCGATGATTGATACCTCTATCAATAGGCGTTGAGACCTGTAATTGTCATACTAACGGCCATTTGGATCGGTCGAATATTTCTACATGTTCCATGGTAAATTCAATATTTTTGAAAATCAACTGAACTATAGCCCACAAATTCAGAGCCACAAAATTCGAAAATCTGCAAATGTGCTCCGATTTCGATGATTGATACCTCTATCAATAGGCGTTGAGACCTGTAATTGTCATACTAACGGCCATTTGGATCGGTCGAATATTTCTACACGTTCCGTGGTAAATTCCATTTTTTTGAAAATCAACTGAACTTTAGCCCACAAATTCAAAGCCACAAAACTCGAAAATCTGCAAATGTGCTCCGATTTCGATGATTGATACCTCTATCAATAGGCGTTGAGACCTGTAATTGTCATACTAACGGCCATTTGGATCGGTCGAATATTTCTACATGTTCCATGGTAAATTCAATATTTTTGAAAATCAACTGAACTATAGCCCACAAATTCAGAGCCACAAAATTCGAAAATCTGCAAATGTGCTCCGATTTCGATGATTGATACCTCTATCAATAAGCGTTGAGACCTGTAATTGTCATACCAACGGCCATTTGGATCGGTCGAATATTTCTACACGTTCCATGGTAAATTCAATTTTTTTGAAAATCAACTGAACCATAGCCCACAAATTCAGAGCCACAAAATTCGAAAATCTGCAAATGTCCTCCGATTTCGATGATTGATACCTCTATCAATAGGCGTTGAGACCTGTAATTGTCATACTAACGGCCATTTGGATCGGTCGAATATTTCTACACGTTCCGTGGTAAATTCCATTTTTTTGAAAATCAACTGAACTTTAGCCCACAAATTCAAAGCCACAAAATTCGAAAATCTGCAAACGTGCTCCGATTTCGATGATTGATACGTTTACCGATAGGTTTTGAGACCTGTAATTGTCATACAAACGGCCATTTGGATTGGTCGAATATTTCTACACGTTCCACGGTAAATTCAATTTTTTTGAAAATCAACTGAACTATAGCCCACAAATTCATAGCCACAAAATTCGAAAATCTGCAAACGTGCTCCGATTTCGATGATTGATACCTCTATCAATAGGCGTTGAGACCTGTAATTGTCATACAAACGGCCATTTGGATCGGTCGAATATTTCTACACGTTTCATGGTAAATTGAATTTTTTTGAAAATCAACTGAACTATAGCCCACAAATTCAAAGCCACAAAATTCGAAAATCTGCAAACGTGCTCCGATTTCGATGATTGATACGTTTACCGATAGGTTTTGAGACCTGTAATTGTCATACAAACGGCCATTTGGATTGGTCGAATATTTTTTCACGATTCGTGGAAAATTGAATTTTTTTGAAAATCAACTGAACTATAGCCCACAAATTCAGAGCCACAAAATTTGAAAATCTGCAAATGTGCTCCGATTTCGATGATTGATACCTCTATCAATAGGCGTTGAGACCTGTAATTGTCATACAAACGGCCATTTGGATCGGTCGAATATTTCTACATGTTCCATGGTAAATTCAATTTTTTTGAAAATCAACTGAACTATAGCCCACAAATTCATAGCCACAAAATTCGAAAATCTGCAAACGTGCTCCGATTTCGATGATTGATACCTCTATCAATAGGCGTTGAGACCTGTAATTGTCATACCAACGGCCATTTGGATCGGTCGAATATTTCTACACGTTTCATGGTAAATTGAATTTTTTTGAAAATCAACTGAACTATAGCCCACAAATTCAAAGCCACAAAATTCGAAAATCTGCAAACGTGCTCCGATTTCGATGATTGATACGTTTACCGATAGGTTTTGAGACCTGTAATTGTCATACAAACGGCCATTTGGATTGGTCGAATATTTTTTCACGATTCGTGGAAAATTGAATTTTTTTGAAAATCAACTGAACTATAGCCCACAAATTCAGAGCCACAAAATTTGAAAATCTGCAAATGTGCTCCGATTTCGATGATTGATACCTCTATCAATAGGCGTTGAGACCTGTAATTGTCATACAAACGGCCATTTGGATCGGTCGAATATTTCTACATGTTCCATGGTAAATTCAATTTTTTTGAAAATCAACTGAACTATAGCCCACAAATTCATAGCCACAAAATTCGAAAATCTGCAAACGTGCACCGATTTCGATGATTGATACCTCTATCAATAGGCGTTGAGACCTGTAATTGTCATACCAACGGCCATTTGGATCGGTCGAATATTTCTACACGTTTCATGGTAAATTGAATTTTTTTGAAAATCAACTGAACTATAGCCCACAAATTCAAAGCCACAAAATTCGAAATTCTGCAAACGTGCTCCGATTTCGATGATTGATACGTTTACCGATAGGTTTTGAGACCTATAATTGTCATACAAACGGCCATTTGGATTGGTCGAATATTTTTTCACGATTCGTGGAAAATTGAATTTTTTTGAAAATCAACTGAACTATAGCCCACAAATTCAGAGCCACAAAATTTGAAAATCTGCAAATGTGCTCCGATTTCGATGATTGATACCTCTATCAATAGGCGTTGAGACCTGTAATTGTCATACAAACGGCCATTTGGATCGGTCGAATATTTCTACATGTTCCATGGTAAATTCAATTTTTTTGAAAATCAACTGAACTATAGCCCACAAATTCATAGCCACAAAATTCGAAAATCTGCAAACGTGCTCCGATTTCGATGATTGATACGTTTACCGATAGGTTTTGAGACCTGTAATTGTCATACAAACGGCCATTTGGATTGGTCGAATATTTTTTCACGATTCGTGGAAAATTGAATTTTTTTGAAAATCAACTGAACTATAGCCCACAAATTCAAAGCCACAAAATTCGAAAATCTGCAAACGTGCTCCGATTTCGATGATTGATACGTTTACCGATAGGTTTTGAGACCTGTAATTGTCATACAAATGGCCATTTGGATCGGTCGAATATTTTTTCACGTTTCGTGGAAAATTGAATTTTTTTGAAAATCAACTGAACTATAGCTCACAAATTCGAAGCCATAAAATTCGAAAATCTGCAAACGTGCTCCGATTTCGATGATTGATACCTCTATCAATAGGCGTTGAGACCTGTAATTGTCATACAAACGGCCATTTGGATCGGTCGAATATTTCTACACGTTCCATGGTAAATTCAATTTTTTTGAAAATCAACTGAACTATAGCCCACAAATTCAAAGCCACAAAATTCGAAAATCTGCAAATGTGCTCCGATTTCGATGATTGATACCTCTATCAATAGGCGTTGAGACCTGTAATTGTCATACAAACGGCCATTTGGATCGGTCGAATATTTCTACACGTTCCATGGTAAATTCAATTTTTTTGAAAATCAACTGAACTATAGCTCACAAATTCGAAGCCATAAAATTCGAAAATCTGCAAACGTGCTCCGATTTCGATGATTGATACCCCTATCAATAGGCGTTGAGACCTGTAATTGTCATACAAACGGCCATTTGGATCGGTCGAATATTTCTACACGTTCCATGGTAAATTCAATTTTTTTGAAAATCAACTGAACTATAGCCCACAAATTCAAAGCCACAAAATTCGAAATTCTGCAAACGTGCTCCGATTTCGATGATTGATACGTTTACCGATAGGTTTTGAGACCTATAATTGTCATACAAACGGCCATTTGGATTGGTCGAATATTTTTTCACGATTCGTGGAAAATTGAATTTTTTTGAAAATCAACTGAACTATAGCCCACAAATTCAGAGCCACAAAATTTGAAAATCTGCAAATGTGCTCCGATTTCGATGATTGATACCTCTATCAATAGGCGTTGAGACCTGTAATTGTCATACAAACGGCCATTTGGATCGGTCGAATATTTCTACATGTTCCATGGTAAATTCAATTTTTTTGAAAATCAACTGAACTATAGCCCACAAATTCATAGCCACAAAATTCGAAAATCTGCAAACGTGCTCCGATTTCGATGATTGATACGTTTACCGATAGGTTTTGAGACCTGTAATTGTCATACAAACGGCCATTTGGATTGGTCGAATATTTTTTCACGATTCGTGGAAAATTGAATTTTTTTGAAAATCAACTGAACTATAGCCCACAAATTCAAAGCCACAAAATTCGAAAATCTGCAAACGTGCTCCGATTTCGATGATTGATACGTTTACCGATAGGTTTTGAGACCTGTAATTGTCATACAAATGGCCATTTGGATCGGTCGAATATTTTTTCACGTTTCGTGGAAAATTGAATTTTTTTGAAAATCAACTGAACTATAGCTCACAAATTCGAAGCCATAAAATTCGAAAATCTGCAAACGTGCTCCGATTTCGATGATTGATACCTCTATCAATAGGCGTTGAGACCTGTAATTGTCATACAAACGGCCATTTGGATCGGTCGAATATTTCTACACGTTCCATGGTAAATTCAATTTTTTGAAAATCAACTGAACTATAGCCCACAAATTCAAAGCCACAAAATTCGAAAATCTGCAAATGTGCTCCGATTTCGATGATTGATACGTTTACCGATAGGTTTTGAGACCTGTAATTGTCATACAAATGGCCATTTGGATCGGTCGAATATTTTTTCACGTTTCGTGGAAAATTGAATTTTTTTGAAAATCAACTGAACTATAGCCCACAAATTCAGAGCCACAAAATTCGAAAATCTGTAAATGTGCTCCGATTTCGATGATTGATACCTCTATCAATAGGCGTTGAGACATGTAATTGTCATACCAACGGCCATTTGGATCGGTCGAATATTTCTACACGTTCCATGGTAAATTGAATTTTTTTGAAAATCAACTGAACTATAGCCCACAAATTCAAAGCCACAAAATTCGAAAATCTGCAAGCGTGCTCCGATTTCGATGATTGATACGTTTACCGATAGGTTTTGAGACCTGTAATTGTCATACAAACGGCCATTTGGATTGGTCGAATATTTTTTCACGATTCGTGGAAAATTGAATTTTTTTGAAAATCAACTGAACTATAGCCCACAAATTCAGAGCCACAAAATTCGAAAATCTGCAAATGTGCTCCGATTTCGATGATTGATACCTCTATCAATAGGCGTTGCGACCTGTAATTGTCATACCAACGGCCATTTGGATCAGTCGAATATTTCTACACGTTCCATGGTAAATTCAATTTTTTGAAAATCAACTGAACTATAGCCCACAAATTCATAGCCACAAAATTCGAAAATCTGCAAATGTGCTCCGATTTCGATGATTGATACCTCTATCAATAGACGTTGAGACCTGTAATTGTCATACAAACGGCCATTTGGATCAGTCGAATATTTCTACACGTTCCATGGTAAATTCAATTTTTTGAAAATCAACTGAACTATAGCCCACAAATTCATAGCCACAAAATTCGAAAATCTGCAAATGTGCTCCGATTTCGATGATTGATACCTCTATCAATAGGCGTTGAGACCTGTAATTGTCATACTAACGGCCATTTGGATCGGTCGAATATTTCTACACGTTTCATGGTAAATTCAATTTTTTTGAAAATCAACTGAACTATAGCCCACAAATTCATAACCACAAAATTCGAAAATCTGCAAATGTGCTCCGATTTCGATGATTGATACCTCTATCAATAGGCGTTGAGACCTGTAATTGTCATACCAACGGCCATTTGGATCGGTCGAATATTTCTACACGTTCCGTGTAAAATTAAATTTTTTTGAAAATCAACTGAACCATAGCCCACAAATTCAGAGCCACAAATTCGAAAATCTGCAAATGTCCTCCGATTTCGATGATTGATACGTTTACCGATAGGTTTTGAGACCTGTAATTGTCATACAAACGGCCATTTGGATTGGTCGAATATTTCTACACGTTCCGTGTAAAATTCAATTTTTTTGAAAATCAACTGAACCATAGCCCACAAATTCAGAGCCACAAAATTCGAAAATCTGCAAATGTCCTCCGATTTCGATGATTGATACCTCTATCAATAGGCGTTGAGACCTGTAATTGTCATACTAACGGCCATTTGGATCGGTCGAATATTTCTACCCTTTCCATGGTAAATTGAATTTTTTTGAAAATCAACTGAACTATAGCCCACAAATTCAAAGCCACAAAATTCGAAAATCTGCAAACGTGCTCCGATTTCGATGATTGATACGTTTACCGATAGGTTTTGAGACCTGTAATTGTCATACAAACGGCCATTTGGATTGGTCGAATATTTTTTCACGATTCGTGGAAAATTGAATTTTTTTGAAAATCAACTGAACCATAGCCCACAAATTCAGAGCCACAAAATTCGAAAATCTGCAAATGTCCTCCGATTTCGATGATTGATACCTCTATCAATAGGCGTTGAGACCTGTAATTGTCATACTAACGGCCATTTGGATCGGTCGAATATTTCTACACGTTCCGTGGTAAATTCCATTTTTTTGAAAATCAACTGAACTTTAGCCCACAAATTCAAAGCCACAAAACTCGAAAATCTGCAAATGTGCTCCGATTTCGATGATTGATACCTCTATCAATAGGCGTTGAGACCTGTAATTGTCATACTAACGGCCATTTGGATCGGTCGAATATTTCTACACGTTCCATGGTAAATTGAATTTTTTTGAAAATCAACTGAACTATAGCCCACAAATTCAAAGCCACAAAATTCGAAAATCTGCAAACGTGCTCCGATTTCGATGATTGTTACCTCTATCAATAGGCGTTGAGACCTGTAATTGTCATACTAACGGCCATTTGGATCGGTCGAATATTTCTACATGTTCCATGGTAAATTCAATATTTTTGAAAATCAACTGAACTATAGCCCACAAATTCAGAGCCACAAAATTCGAAAATCTGCAAATGTGCTCCGATTTCGATGATTGATACCTCTATCAATAAGCGTTGAGACCTGTAATTGTCATACCAACGGCCATTTGGATCGGTCGAATATTTCTACACGTTCCATGGTAAATTCAATTTTTTTGAAAATCAACTGAACCATAGCCCACAAATTCAGAGCCACAAAATTCGAAAATCTGCAAATGTCCTCCGATTTCGATGATTGATACCTCTATCAATAGGCGTTGAGACCTGTAATTGTCATACTAACGGCCATTTGGATCGGTCGAATATTTCTACACGTTCCGTGGTAAATTCCATTTTTTTGAAAATCAACTGAACTTTAGCCCACAAATTCAAAGCCACAAAATTCGAAAATCTGCAAATGTGCTCCGATTTCGATGATTGATACGTTTACCGATAGGTTTTGAGACCTGTAATTGTCATACAAATGGCCATTTGGATTGGTCGAATATTTTTTCACGATTCTTGGAATATTGAATTTTTTTGAAAATCAACTGAACTATAGCCCACAAATTCAGAGCCACAAAATTCGAAAATCTGCAAATGTGCTCCGATTTCGATGATTGATACCTCTATCAATAGGCATTGAGACCTGTAATTGTCATACTAACGGCCATTTGGATCGGTTGAATATTTTTACGCGTTCCATGGTAAATTGAATTTTTTTGAAACTCAACTGAACTATAGCCCACAAATTCAAAGCCACAAAATTCGAAAATCTGCAAACGTGCTCCGATTTCGATGATTGATACGTTTACCGATAGGTTTTGAGACCTGTAATTGTCATACAAACGGCCATTTGGATTGGTCGAATATTTCTACACGTTCCATGGTAAATTCAATTTTTTTGAAAATCAACTGAACTATAGCCCACAAATTCATAGCCACAAAATTCGAAAATCTGCAAACGTGCTCCGATTTCGATGATTGATACCTCTATCAATAGGCGTTGAGACCTGTAATTGTCATACAAACGGCCATTTGGATCGGTCGAATATTTCTACACGTTTCATGGTAAATTGAATTTTTTTGAAAATCAACTGAACTATAGCCCACAAATTCAAAGCCACAAAATTCGAAAATCTGCAAACGTGCTCCGATTTCGATGATTGATACGTTTACCGATAGGTTTTGAGACCTGTAATTGTCATACAAACGGCCATTTGGATTGGTCGAATATTTTTTCACGATTCGTGGAAAATTGAATTTTTTTGAAAATCAACTGAACTATAGCCCACAAATTCAGAGCCACAAAATTTGAAAATCTGCAAATGTGCTCCGATTTCGATGATTGATACCTCTATCAATAGGCGTTGAGACCTGTAATTGTCATACAAACGGCCATTTGGATCGGTCGAATATTTCTACATGTTCCATGGTAAATTCAATTTTTTTGAAAATCAACTGAACTATAGCCCACAAATTCATAGCCACAAAATTCGAAAATCTGCAAACGTGCTCCGATTTCGATGATTGATACCTCTATCAATAGGCGTTGAGACCTGTAATTGTCATACCAACGGCCATTTGGATCGGTCGAATATTTCTACACGTTTCATGGTAAATTGAATTTTTTTGAAAATCAACTGAACTATAGCCCACAAATTCAAAGCCACAAAATTCGAAAATCTGCAAACGTGCTCCGATTTCGATGATTGATACGTTTACCGATAGGTTTTGAGACCTGTAATTGTCATACAAACGGCCATTTGGATTGGTCGAATATTTTTTCACGATTCGTGGAAAATTGAATTTTTTTGAAAATCAACTGAACTATAGCCCACAAATTCAGAGCCACAAAATTTGAAAATCTGCAAATGTGCTCCGATTTCGATGATTGATACCTCTATCAATAGGCGTTGAGACCTGTAATTGTCATACAAACGGCCATTTGGATCGGTCGAATATTTCTACATGTTCCATGGTAAATTCAATTTTTTTGAAAATCAACTGAACTATAGCCCACAAATTCATAGCCACAAAATTCGAAAATCTGCAAACGTGCACCGATTTCGATGATTGATACCTCTATCAATAGGCGTTGAGACCTGTAATTGTCATACCAACGGCCATTTGGATCGGTCGAATATTTCTACAGGTTTCATGGTAAATTGAATTTTTTTGAAAATCAACTGAACTATAGCCCACAAATTCAAAGCCACAAAATTCGAAATTCTGCAAACGTGCTCCGATTTCGATGATTGATACGTTTACCGATAGGTTTTGAGACCTATAATTGTCATACAAACGGCCATTTGGATTGGTCGAATATTTTTTCACGATTCGTGGAAAATTGAATTTTTTTGAAAATCAACTGAACTATAGCCCACAAATTCAGAGCCACAAAATTTGAAAATCTGCAAATGTGCTCCGATTTCGATGATTGATACCTCTATCAATAGGCGTTGAGACCTGTAATTGTCATACAAACGGCCATTTGGATCGGTCGAATATTTCTACATGTTCCATGGTAAATTCAATTTTTTTGAAAATCAACTGAACTATAGCCCACAAATTCATAGCCACAAAATTCGAAAATCTGCAAACGTGCTCCGATTTCGATGATTGATACCTCTATCAATAGGCGTTGAGACCTGTAATTGTCATACCAACGGCCATTTGGATCGGTCGAATATTTCTACACGTTTCATGGTAAATTGAATTTTTTTGAAAATCAACTGAACTATAGCCCACAAATTCATAGCCACAAAATTCGAAAATCTGCAAACGTGCTCCGATTTCGATGATTGATACGTTTACCGATAGGTTTTGAGACCTGTAATTGTCATACAAACGGCCATTTGGATTGGTCGAATATTTTTTCACGATTCGTGGAAAATTGAATTTTTTTGAAAATCAACTGAACTATAGCCCACAAATTCAAAGCCACAAAATTCGAAAATCTGCAAACGTGCTCCGATTTCGATGATTGATACGTTTACCGATAGGTTTTGAGACCTGTAATTGTCATACAAATGGCCATTTGGATTGGTCGAATATTTTTTCACGATTCGTGGAAAATTGAATTTTTTTGAAAATCAACTGAACTATAGCTCACAAATTCGAAGCCATAAAATTCGAAAATCTGCAAACGTGCTCCGATTTCGATGATTGATACCTCTATCAATAGGCGTTGAGACCTGTAATTGTCATACAAACGGCCATTTGGATCGGTCGAATATTTCTACACGTTCCATGGTAAATTCAATTTTTTTGAAAATCAACTGAACTATAGCCCACAAATTCAAAGCCACAAAATTCGAAAATCTGCAAATGTGCTCCGATTTCGATGATTGATACGTTTACCGATAGGTTTTGAGACCTGTAATTGTCATACAAATGGCCATTTGGATTGGTCGCATATTTTTTCACGTTTCGTGGAAAATTGAATTTTTTTGAAAATCAACTGAACTATAGCCCACAAATTCAAAGCCACAAAATTCGAAAATCTGCAAACGTGCTCCGATTTCGATGATTGATACCTCTATCAATAGGCGTTGAGACCTGTAATTGTCATACAAACGGCCATTTGGATCGGTCGAATATTTCTACACGTTCCGTGGAAAATTGCATTTTTTTGAAAATCAACTGAACTATAGCCCACAAATTCAAAGCCACAAAATTCGCCCACAAATTCAAAGCCACAAAATTCGAAAATCTGCAAACGTGCTCCGATTTCGATGATTGATACGTTTACCGATAGGTTTTGAGACCTGTAATTGTCATACAAACGGCCATTTGGATTGGTCGAATATTTTTTCACGTTTCGTGGAAAATTGAATTTTTTTGAAAATCAACTGAACTATAGCCCACAAATTCAAAGCCACAAAATTCGAAAATCTGCAAACGTGCTCCGATTTCGATGATTGATACCTCTATCAATAGGCGTTGAGACCTGTAATTGTCATACAAACGGCCATTTGGATCGGTCGAATATTTCTACACGTTCCGTGGAAAATTGCATTTTTTTGAAAATCAACTGAACTATAGCCCACAAATTCAAAGCCACAAAATTCGAAAATCTGCAAACGTGCTCCGATTTCGATGATTGATACCTCTATCAATAGGCATTGAGACCTGTAATTGTCATACAAACGGCCATTTGGATCGGTCGAATATTTCTACACGTTCCATGGTAAATTCAATTTTTTTGAAAATCAACTGAACTATAGCCCACAAATTCAAAGCCACAAAATTCGAAAATCTGCAAATGTGCTCCGATTTCGATGATTGATACGTTTACATATAGGTTTTGAGACCTGTAATTGTCATACAAACGGCCATTTGGATTGGTCGAATATTTTTTCACGATTCGTGGAAAATTGAATTTTTTTGAAAATCAACTGAACTATAGCCCACAAATTCCGAGCCACAAAATTCGAAAATCTGCAAATGTGCTCCGATTTCGATGATTGATACCTCTATCAATAGGCGTTGAGACCTGTAATTGTCATACCAACGGCCATTTGGATCGGCCGAATATTTCTACACGTTCCATGGTAAATTAAATTTTTTTGAAAATCAACTGAACTATAGCCCACAAATTCAGAGCCACAAAATTCGAAAATCTGCAAACGTGCTCCGATTTCGATGATTGATACCTCTATCAATAGGCGTTGAGACCTGTAATTGTCATACTAACGGCCATTTGGATCGGTCGAATATTTCTACACGTTCCATGGTAAATTAAATTTTTTTGAAAATCAACTGAACTATAGCCCACAAATTCAAAGCCACAAAATTCGAAAATCTGCAAATGTGCTCCGATTTCGATGATTGATACGTTTACCGATAGGCGTTGAGACATGTAATTGTCATACCAACGGCCATTTGGATCGGCCGAATATTTCTACACGTTCCATGGTAAATTAAATTTTTTTAAAATCAACTGAACTATATCCCACAAATTCAGAGCCACAAAATTCGAAAATCTGCAAACGTGCTCCGATTTCGATGATTGATACCTCTATCAATAGGCGTTGAGACCTGTAATTGTCATACTAACGGCCATTTGGATCGGTCGAATATTTCTACACGTTCCATGGTAAATTAAATTTTTTTGAAAATCAACTGAACTATAGCCCACAAATTCCGAGCCACAAAATTCGAAAATCTGCAAATGTGCTCCGATTTCGATGATTGATACCTCTATCAATAGGCGTTGAGACCTGTAATTGTCATACCAACGGCCATTTGGATCGGCCGAATATTTCTACACGTTCCATGGTAAATTAAATTTTTTTGAAAATCAACTGAACTATAGCCCACAAATTCAGAGCCACAAAATTCGAAAATCTGCAAACGTGCTCCGATTTCGATGATTGATACCTCTATCAATAGGCGTTGAGACCTGTAATTGTCATACTAACGGCCATTTGGATCGGTCGAATATTTCTACACGTTCCATGGTAAATTAAATTTTTTTGAAATCAACTGAACTATAGCCCACAATTTCAGAGCCACAAAAATCGAAAATCTGCAAATGAGATCCGATTTCGATAATTGATACCTCTATCAATAGGCGTTGAGACCTGTAATTATCATACAAACGGCCATTTGGATCGGTCGAATATTTCTACTTGTTTCGTGGAAAATTCAATTTTTTTGAAAATCAACTGAGCTATAGACCACAAATTCAAAGCCACAAAATTCGAAAATCTGCAAATGTGCTCCGATTTCGATGATTGATACGTCTATCAATAGGCGTTGAGACCTGTAATTGTCATACCAATGGCCATTGATTCATTGATGCATTTGAAGCATGCTTGCCTATCAAGCTCCTAGGGCAATGCCGGTCGTGATAAACTACGTCATTATAAAACGAACCATTATCATTTAAATTAAAGAGCATTGTTTTAGTTTTAGATCTCAATAATAGCTTGTGCGCCGCGAACTAATTGGACAGAGTTTCTAATTCAAGATTAATGTATGATTCTGCAGAAGTATAATCACAACTATTATATGCAAACGCTAGATCATCAGCAAAGGCAATGACTTTACCTTTAAAATTTTGTTTAAAAATAGTAAATTAAAAATAAAATTGGTCCAGTCACTGAAAATATTTTTACAAGTATATTGGTCTGGTATATTGCCTTGGTTGCCAATAGAGTTGACCAAACTATTCGCAACTATAGTAGCGGAGTTCCGTTCTTTCGTTCAAATGTTTCCATTCTTTGATTTTCTATCTGAGAGCATGTCGGAAACAACATATGCCCAAGTGCTTAATTTAAGGACGCGTTCTGGCACATTCCATACCAAAATTAGGATCAGAGAAAGAAAACATTATTATACGTACCGTTTTAGATACCAAGTTAGTTCTGTGTCTTCTATTGGATCGGGCAACTTCCAACAAAATTTGAAGATTTTGAGGCATCCTACCATAAGTGAATAATTTAAGACTGTTAAGCGTTACCATTTTGGGAAGAAATTTTTGCGGAAAATTTACGTTTTCAAATTATCTGCCTATCATCGTTTGCATAAATTTACACAAGTTAAATATTACTGTGTGTTGTATGCCATCACATATGTATTATATTAAAAATAAATTGGAAAATCCCATTTCGGTATAATAATAAAAATATTATATTAAAATCAACCGACAATAACAACAAATTGAATCCTTTTTTTTTGTATTCAGCACAAAAAGAGAAGAATAGAATCATCCTCATATGACACACAAACCAAAAAAATAAAAACACAAATCAAATTTGTAATGTTTATGACAAAATTTATTTGGCGGAGAGATGCGATTCTAAGCAAAAAATTATCATAAAATCAATAAATATCAAATTTATATACTTAAATTACTTCCTGTCAAAATAATCTTATCGGCACATCAAAATCAAAAAGACATATGAATGGAAAATAAACCTTTGTTGTAATTTAATTCTTTGCCATGTGCTACTATCAAGTATATACATACCCTCACAATAAATACATTTACCATACTCAGATAGAAAAAGAAAATCAATCGATAATCAATTTATCTTGAAAATTGGAATACTGTCGCGCAAATAGAATACATCTGAACTTAATATTTAAAGTTAATTGAATAACTTTTTTCCTCATTGTCTTACGATATACTATTCCATATAGAACCCCTAGAACATGAACATACTCTCTCGAAAATAGGTTGCGCCACTTTAATAATTTATTACTCCTACATTTTATATTTTTGATTTATGTATGAAAATTTAAACGTAGCTACTCGTACACCAAAATAAAAATAAAAATCGTTTATTAAAATATTTTGCAAAGTGAAATTTTGGTTTTCCACTCCAGTGTCTTTCGAGAAAAAAAAAACAAAAACGATGGAACAAAAGAAAATGGAAAAACTTGGTTCGACCAAAAATAAAAATCAATTTTTGTTTATTATGCTCTTACCGACACACAAACATACATTATTCGTTCTTATATATACAGATTGAAAGACGTATTTGGGATCAATGGTCTCTGTATACCGAAAATATTCACAAACAAATCACGATTTGCAAATGTCAAGGGTTGGCAGATGTGTGTTATCATTACAAACACATAATCCTTTATACGTCTTATGATTTCCAGGGAAATTAATACAATTCCGCTGCGATTTGGAGACATTCAATTTTTTTTCTTTCTTGACTGTTTGTTTGGAGTAGCTAGCGATATAATTTACCAGCCTACAGCATATATATTGTGTATACATATAGTTTACCTGAAAATTCTATAAATATTTTCAACATGCTTCTATTATTGTCATTTTTCGTTCGTTTAATAGAAAATCCATGTCTTAGTTTTCACATTTGGAAAATACTCTGGGGCATAATTGACATAGATTGTTCTAAATAAATTTAAACCACTTATACGAATAGAATAGGTATGTGGTAAGATGGGTAAAAAAATAAAGAAATATTTAAATTTACGCAAATTGTTTTTTTTTATGCAGATATAATGTAATGACGCGTAAGGTTACGTTGTGTATAAATATTCCAGATTTACCCTGATTTACAAAAAATTTTAAATGTTACAAATTCTGTTTTAATTCCATCAATATTTACAAAAATTAAACCAATCAGATGTATAACTAAACTCTTAGCTCTGTTTGATACACAAATTATTACGAGCTTAGCACAAAAGCCCGCTTTTCAAAATACCGTTCAAAATCCTCTGCACGCTGGAATTATTACAAATATTTTTGGTTAAGCGGGATTTTAAAAATCGAAATTTTGAAAAGTGGGGCTGAGAAAAACGAGATTTTGAAAAGCATGACAAAAATAATAAAAATGTATTACTGGAAGGAC